>RJWM01019049.1:0-39803 GCA_004363535.1 Dasyprocta punctata | reverse complement strand
TATCTTCTATTTTCATTTTAATGTGAAAGTAAGTCACTAATAATGATAACATGAACAAAAATCATAGTTGCTGAAATTTGTTGGATGTTACTATGTGTTAGGTTCTATACTAAGCCTTTTCTATGGATTATCTTAGTTTTTGCTTGCAACAATATTAAAGATTAATTACTTCAATGATCCTCATTTTTTGAATAAAGAAACCAATCTATGGCATATTGTCATAAAAGAATTATTTCAAGTTCAAACAGATAACAACTTGTAAAGCTGTTTCTTATTCAAGCATTCATACTCCAGAGCTGACATTTTTAATATTTAAATGGAAATTGCCAAACCATTAAAAATAGCTTATATGATGTTCATTTTGCTTCATGCTCCTAGAAGTGGATACCAGAAAGAGATCCTTTGACTTTCCCTAGTTCACCTTTAAGTCAGGAATTTTTTTGAGAATAGAAATTACCATGCACTCCTGGGTATGTAGGGCATGGCCCCAGTTAATAACTGGTTTATGTTAATATGCTAGAGGGTTTGAAGTACCTGGACTCCATTTAAATCATTAATAGCTTCCAACTATCATAAACCCTGGTGAACTGTGATTAAACTTTTCGTTCCAGTTTCATATATAGGATAAAACAGCAACACCAGGAAAGTCATTTAGCACAGTAATAAGTTATAGCAACAGGAAAGATTCAGCAACTTTCAGAATAAATTATTTTTCAAACAGTCATTTTCTACCCTAAGGATTGCTTGAAGCTCTACAACTCTACCAAGGATTCCGAACGTGTCTCTCTACCTCTAAGAATGAGAGTGGAATAGAGTATGACTTTCTTTCCTTTCCAGCAGCATGCAAATTTTTTATTGTGAATTCTTTCTGGAATGAATATGCCAGTGCCATAGTAAATGGAAAACTGTATATTATGGTGTCTATTTGTCCTTGAGCAGGAAACTATAAGACCAGTTCTTGTTCAGGAAAATAAGCAATATATATATGTTTGGGTGCATGTTTTCTGATTATTTGTTTACTCTCTAGGAAAACATCCTTATATCAAATTTATTTTGAAGATATACTTTCAATATTTTTAAAAACACCTTCAGACTCAATATAAAGAGCACAAGAGAGAACAAGGCAGCACACACATGAATGAACACCAGTTTGTACCTTTATAGCTTATGTCTAGATGTCCCCACAAAGTCTCATATGCTCATAGGTGGGGCTTTTCAGAGTTGACTGGATTTAGAGTGTGTGATACTGGTGTTAAGGTGTATATGGTACTAAATTAGCACACTGATTAGAATTAGCATAGTTCTGAGTGGCACTACCCAAAAAACTAGTAGCCTGGATGGATAAAAGGGAAAGGCAGGGGGGCTTCTTGCTCCTATTGGTCACTGCCTTCTGCCTACCATGCTTTGAATTGTTTCTTTTCTCTGATGCCCCTTTGCTATGCCACTCTGCCTCATAGCCAGCTGACTATGTACTGAAACCTCTAGAAAATGTGAGCTGAAATAAACCTTTCCTCCTTTAATTTGTGAGGGTCAGGTATTTTGTCTCTGCAATGAGAAAAGTAACTAAGACAGTATCTGATAAAATATTTAGATTTGAAATAATAAGATGGTGGGAAAACTCAGGAACAAAAAGTCGAGAAATTATAGTTTCATCTTTAGCTCTCCTTGAACTTTTTCTCATACTTTCTCTCTAAATAAGTGTCTATCACACCTTACAATCCCATCACTCTATGAGGTTGAGGGGAGAGGCTTTTAAATTTGAGCTCACCATGGGCAATTTAGTGATTTAGCAAGAAAGTGTCTCAAAATTTAGAAAAATTAAATTAAATTTAAGAAATGGCTAGGAATGTAGCTCAATACAAAGGCCATGGTTTCAATCCCAAGTATGATGAAGTAGCTAACAAATAAATATGTGTTGTCTAAATGTTTTTATTCCTTTTGTTTCTAGTCACTTTCTGCTATTGAAGCAAAGGAAAATACCCCTCCCCAATGTGATTCCATTCATTTCTGAGCCCAAGCCCACATCCAATGCTTGGTTTTAGAAAGTGTTTGGTTATTGCCATGCAAACCTTGGTCCTTTGTAGATTTAAGTTAACTGTAGTTTTTCTCAATTTACCTTTTGGTTTCAGTATTTCAACACTGGAGGCAATACTGAGTTGGGGAAATTACCTACAGAGATCAAATAATTTGGTTTACAATTAAAGTGAGATTAATACTTTTGAATAAAGTCCAAGAGCAGAAGCCAGGAGCTGTGTTCATTTGAAATATACATAATCCAAGTTTACAAATTATTCAGAAATACAAATTCTGAATAATTTATATTTGATTACCCATTGTCAAAATTTTATTTGTATAACCTATATTCTTCTCCCTTTAACTAACCAATAATATGAGTAGTTGTTTCTGACTCTAGAGTTGGCAGTCCTATTGCTATTTTTCAGTTTATTTAGAACTAGTCCAGACAATACCACTTCTCAGAGTTCATCAAGTCTTCACATCAGCAACTTGGGAGTAACAACAGAGACTAACCATACAGTATAAATTACCAGTACAATGAATTCTGTGGAGATCTGAGCTAGGAGTCTATGATTTACTATAAAGACTTGGAACTCCCCCTGGATCTATAGTCACTATAATTCTTTTCATTGCATAAAGGTTTATGTGAGCATTTTCCCCTAGTGCCTGGGTTGACAGATAATACATTTTTATATGGATCTTCATACACAAGAATTTGAAGCTTAAGCAATAGCAAGGGTATATACAAGGAGGTACACAAATTGCAGGGCAGTGAGTGCAAAGTAGGTAAAGGAAACTTCTTTGCAGTCAAGAAGTAGTCTCAAGAAAATACATAAGTGATATTGTTAATCTTGAAAGCCAAGTTCCTCGTTTCCCTCTTTCTTGTGAGATATCCTAATTACAGTAGAAGTCTGGCTGTAGGCTATGTCTCAAGGCTATTTCCATGATGCTTGACTGCACCTGTACTACTATCCAGGACTTCATAAAAAATTATATGCAACACAGTGCCAAAGTGAACAGTCAAAAATAAATCACACAACACTTTAAGAAGCAATTCATCATTTCAGGTGGCATTTAACCAGATATTAATTATTCTGTAAGAAAGAACAAAGCTGTTTCTATGTCAAAATATTGAGCTTCATGCTGGGTTATAGCATTATGCATTATTTATCTAAGTGATATCTAGAAATGAAATAATTGTTTGCAGGATTTCACCAGCACATATATCCTACAAATTCTGACTCACTCCTCTGATTCATCAGCCCGTGCTGTTTCTTTCACATAAATTAGCCAGAGTAGGTAGATAATGACAATTAAAACAGTTTTATGGGATTAATTTTCTAATTAGTGCTAAAAGAAATTTCCTACTTTTGAAATGAAACTGCTCTAACCAGTGAACCACTCTGCCTTAATGAATTCAACACAGCTATATTTAAGCAAATTTTTGCAAAATAATCTCTGCAGTTAATAGTAAATGCATTATGAAAACTTTTAAATCAACTTTTATTTTTAGTTTAAAGGTAAAATTAAGTGCTATTCTGCAGTAACATGTAAGAGTAATTAGGTTTTAGCACATTATTCAATGAATTAATAAAAGGTGCAAGATAGAATTGTCAATACCTTTCTTGAGATAGAGAGAGGAGAATTTATCTCATGACATTTTCCAATTCTTTTACAATTCTTGTTTAGTTATTATGTTTATAATTGTTTAATTATACCAGAATGTCTTTCATATTAAGATATTTATTAATGTTGCATATATTTACAACGTAATTAGATGAAATTTTCTCATTTTGAAGGTGCAATATTTTATATGTTTTAAGTAGACACTGCTTCTCAAAGCACTCATACTGAATGGTAGTTTAATTTTAAAACAATTTAAAGAAAATGTAATGAGAAAAATTTTAGAAGATGTTCATTTTTCACCCATCCTTCAGCTACTATTAATTAAAATTTTCCTAATGATACTAAAATGATTCTATTTCCCCCTTTTAAGAAAGATATACTGCTGCATCCTTCTCTGGCCATGTTGTGTGACAGGGTCCAAATATTGAAGAAGATAGATCTTCGAAGAGGACGTCTTCTAAGAAAAGGACGCAGCATAAAAATTGGCTTTGTAGGAATGGGTTTATGCTTCTTGGGAATTGTTGTGCTAACCTGTGCTCTGACCTAGTTCAGAGAATTTTTTTTCTTTCCCATGTACAAAATCAGTAAACAAAGTACAGAAACTCCCTGACTTCCCACTCCCATTTACAAAAACATATAATAAAAACAAAGAAATAGTTAACAAAGATAGATTTCATGTCAAATATGTTTTTCTACAATTTATGGTGTGATGGTCTGACACCGAACCAGACCAATGAGGTCAAGGCCAAATCAGAAGTTTGGGAGCCTTTAATAATAATAACAATGACCAACCAGCTAGGACTGCCTGGGATCCTCCATGCAGGGAGGTTCAGAGCAGTCCCAGGGCTGTCTGGGTTCCTCCACACAGGGTAGGATCAGGGCAGCCCAGACTGCCTGACATCCTCCATACAGGTAGGTTCAGAGCAGTGTCGAGCCTTTACAGTGAGCAGAATTTGAAGCAAAAGGCACAACCTGGTTAGAACTGTTTGTCTCTCAGTGGTAGTCATACATGGGAAAGTCTTATCTCTGCCCTTCACTTTACTGGAATTTGTGTCAGTTTGTTGGATGAGGTCACTTTGCAGGGAGGCCGATATGTTACCATATTTTGTCTTTTAAAAGAGATAGGGGACAGCACATCCTGGCAGACAGTCGGTTGATATCAGCACTTTGAGAACATTGAAGGGGGTTGGAGGGGAGGCTGAGTCATGGGTGAATGTAGTCTTATGTTTTGCAGGCTTTTAGCTGGCCTACCACAATGGAGCGTTTAGAACTATCTGACCCTCCATAGTACATTAGACCTCCCCAAACCAAGATTGATGCTCTAAAACAATTGTTAAGATTTTGTCCCACAAGTAAATGGGGAAATTTGATTCAACAAACTGAAATTAATCAACAATCTATTCATAGAACTAGTAGCCAAAACACGCTTCAGGTCATTAACTAAGTATAATCTTTCTGCTTATGCTGACGAATCATGTAACCATAAAAACATCTGTTGATCTCATTCTTTTTATCTAAACTTTCAACCCCTGCCAAAAAAGAAAGTATAAAATATTCTGTTATAGCTTGCAATAAACGAAGCTGATTCACCCAGTCTCTGAGCTGTTTGTGTGTCTGTTCTCCCTGCACTGACGCTCAGCCCACCTTCGGGGGCTCTGTGGACTTAGCCTGGTTGGACTGCGGCAATATACTGTACTCTACCATCATTCTACCTTATAATCCTTCCAGTTGAAATAAAAACGAGTGGGCTAAACCTTTACTAAAAAGAAGAAAATCTCACAGACTTTACTATTTTTTCCCTTTAAGGCAAGACATGTTGTTAGGTTCATCTGTTTTTGCATTACTAAAATGAAATTCTTGAAATTGCTTAACTTTATAAAGGTGGCACAGGGCAATACCTGGCAAAAAACATGGAGAATGCATGTGTATCCCAGTATCTCTCTCTCCTTATTAAGGCACCAGCATTCAATCACTGGGGCTCCACAATGATGATCTTATCTAATTCTAGTCTTAATCTGACCATAGTTCTCATCAATGACCATAGTAAGATTAAGTTTTCACATTCTTTTTTTTTTTTTTTTTTTGGTACCAGGGATTGAACTGACAACCTCACACCTGCCAGGCAGGCACTTAAGCCACTGAGCTGAATCCCCGGCCCTAATTTTTGAGACAGGGTGTCACTATACAGTTCAGGCTAGCCTTGAACTCACTTTGTAGTCCAGGCTGGTCTCGAACTCACAACAACCCTCCTGCCTCAGTCTCCCAAGTGCTGGGATTAAAGGCTTGTGCCACCAAGCCTGGTTAAGTTTTCACATTCTTTAATACATCACAAGGGAAATTAATCACCAACACATGAGCCCTTGGGAAATACAGTCAAGCCATATCCATGCAGTAGCAGTTACTAACACCTTAAAATATTTTCTGTGTGTTCTCAGTTTACATATATGAAAAAAGATTAAATGTTAGATTACTTACTAACCAAATTTTATTCATTAAACATATACATACCATGTCCACAGACCTAATGCATCATTTGAGATATATCAGATACAATAGACAAAGCCCTTTTCCCTGAGAAACTTGCATTGCTGTGGTTTATCTTAAATCAGACCAAAATAAGGACTCACAATAAGGTTAAATTTTGTCAATCAACAATCTTCTATTTGACAAACAAACTGGCATTTGCAATACATATTAATATCAAGAGAACAGTAAGAGTTTAATAACACAGAGACACACAAACATATATGCATGTATAAAGATACACATATGCTTGTGTGAGAATTTATAAGTATGTATGTAGTAAAAAATTTGTATAAATTCCTTATCTGCAGATTCAACTGATCAAAAGTGTTCAGAAAAGATCCATTCCCTCTGTACTGAACATGTACAGACTTTTCCTTTGTCATTGATTAAATAATACAGTAAAATGACTACATAGTATTCAGTTTGTATTATTGGTTATAGGTAATCTACAGATGATTTAAGGTACATATATGGGAGATGTGAAAGTTTATATAGAAATACTATGACCCACATTACAAGGGATTTGAGCATGAGTGGAATTTGGTATCTTTGACAAGACGAAGAGTGTCTGGATTGAATTCTCTGTGCACAGCAAGGAAAGATTATCTATTCATCGATTTATTTCAAAGCTAGAAAGACCTTTTAATCATGTAACTCTTTGATTGAAATATATATTTTATACTGGTATAAGACACAATGAAGAGTATAAATATTATCAAACTGTTATCCTCAGACTTGTTTTCTCTTGCTAGTGAAGATTTATATAAGGAATACAATGTTTTTAGTAAAAACAGAATTATCTGAAAAATAATAATATTCCTGTTTCTGGGATCTGATAAGATGCAATATTACACTACTAGATGACTGACATGTTCAAAACCTATTTTCTCATCAATTACTTTAAGCTCTTTTGTCAACAAGAAAATATTATAAAAAATAAACAAATAAACAGTTTTGCTAGTGATTATACATCTAGCTGTAGAAAATATAGGATATTAAAAGAGAAACTCTTCTTTTTAAAATTATAAATCTAGTCCTTATTTTGATGAGGATAATTAAACTCTGGGTTTGCATTATTCGTTATTCTTCAGTGCAGAAACCATTTGTAATTTTTCTGTGCAAAATTGACTCAACTGCTTTTAATATCTAAAAAACAAAATCCTTGCAGAATGACATTACGTGCTGAGATTTTCACCAGAAGCCTAATTTCAGGTAAACAAATTTGTCATTCTTAATATTCTTTATGCTTATTATATCAAGTGTCTTTGGGGTCTGTACAAATTAATTTCAGAAAGTCTGCTATACAGAAAAATTCATTGCTAACCTGGATTATAAGATTAATGTTAATATTAAACCCAATGGTAGAGCACTGTTTGTTGTGTGGGTGGACCACAAATGGAGGTTTAGGATTGATGGTTGTGACAATTAAGTTTGATTGTGTATTTGATTACTTGGGTGCTGCTGCCCATGGGATAGGTGGAACACATTTCTTGGTGTGTGTTGGAGCATCATGGAAATGTAACCTTGGGTACTTTACATGGTCCCTCATCTCTTCCTCTCTGGTGCTGCTCCCTTGCTGTGGTTTGTTCTTCCATGCTCTTCCACCACGATGTTCCTTTCATGGAACCTGTGGACCACATATTTGGCCCACTGCAACTGTGATTTACATTAAACCTCTTCCTCTTTAAATTGTAGGTGTTGGGTAAAGTATTCCCCACAATAGGAGAGCTAACACAGAAAATTGTATCTATCTGTAGAAGTTAGGTTGTTTCTGTCACTGTACCTGACCATGGGATTTGGAACTACCTTGTGGGAGAAGATTGAAAAGTTTTGAAGATGTGAACAATACATGTCTTGGAGGGCAGTAAGCTAAGCTTGAAGAGCAATATGGTAAAAGCTCAGAAGACCAGAAATGATAGGTCTGAGGACAGTAAAGGCAGGCTCATGAGGTTTCAGGTGGAAATGTGAATTTCATTGGCATCTGGACTGCACAATCCTTCCTATTAAGAAATAGAAGGATTTGAGGTTAAAACTATTCTAGTCTTCTAGATGACCAGTGTCCTAGGAAATAGCTGAATCAGATTGGCATGCAAAACTCAAGGAAATTCACTAAAAATTCTGAGATAATACTCTGTATTAATTTTCCATTGCTATGCAGCAAATCACTCCAAGCCTAGTGGCTTAAAATAATGTATATTTAGTATTTCAGGGTTTCCATAGTTTAGGAGTCCTTTTGCCACTTGGCTGATTTTCCTGAAACTATATTGTATAGGCTTAGCATTCTAAAAGACGTAACATAGGTGCTTCACATTTGATATAGTTAGTGAGTGACTGAACTGCTATTTTGAACTCTGAATGTCCAATGTTTTTTAATTTTTTAAACTTACTTTAAATGACTTTTTTCTTTTATTTCCCTACATGATAATACATAATTTATGGATAAAATTCCCCTCAGCACTTTCCCTATGGATGTATACTCAGATATGTATGTAAGTTCTCCAAAGTAATGGAGGCCCTTGTCTGGTAGCCTTTGTGGTTAGAATGAAGACCAGATCTGCTGCTCCACATTTGCCAGCTCCTCCTCTGGGCTGTTGCCTCTGGCCTGGAGGAGGCTGGAAGAAGTGCTGAGCTGGGAGAATAGCACAGCTGCTTCTGCAGCTTCAGGTCCTTAATGCTGCAATTTCACACCAGTGTGCCTCAGCATTTCTTAATTGTCAGCTATAAAGTTCTGCAGCTGTCTCTGTCAAATTTGCCCACACATTTCTTGGGGAGTTTTAATGGTATGATACTTACCCCCATAGCTTCATTTCTTTTTAGCAAAAGGCAAGCAATGTTTTTTCTTTCCATGAGGTTCAGGAGGCTCCATTCCTGTGAGGCTATCGCACAGTGTTGGGGATTGTTCAGTGACCTCCCCTCTCCTTTTTAACTGCAAAAATGGCAGACTATTCAGAGCTACATTACAGGATCCCACATTTCTAAGTTTCCAGTCTTTATAAGCAATCACACTTGTTAACTGTATCATAAGAATTACTCAATTTGGACTGAATACACATGAGAACCCTAGTTTTTAACAAGACCTTATGATTGTTATGTCTTGGCAACTCATCTACTCCATAGAGGTCTTTAATTTAAGACAATATTAAAGTATGAGAAAGGTTATTTTTATTTTCAAATATTTTCACCAACTGCATTTTCACAAATATTAATTAACTTTCTGGGATGCACTGAGAAAAATATATGGGACGCTTTATGTGTAATAACATATGCTTTCAGATAGGCATTGATGAATACAACAGTAGAATTCTCAGATAACAAGCACATCATGATTCATATCCTGTTCCCACAATTGTTGCTAGAGTGTTATATTGTTTGTGGAGACTTCGCCTATGTAGGTTTTAGTCTCAGGTATTTTCCACTAAAGTTTTCTTCTTAGAAGAAGCTTGGACTGGATTGCTGCTTCTTCACAGGGTGGACGATCCAGGAGGACTCTTGTTACAGGGTGGAGTTCCTCAGCTAAGCTGCCTGCTGAGAGCCCAAAGTGCTTTTCCCTTGCTCCACTGATATTTCCTCTATAGTTAGATGATGTAGTCTTCCTCCCAGTATGGTCTCCCAAAGCTACGCAGTGTCTGATATGTCACGTCTCTAATACCATCCTTTTCCTACAGATTTCTATCTAGTTGTAGATTTTATAGAGTAAAATTCCAGTATTACGTATGAAATAGTATTAGAATGCTTGCTATTTCCTGAAAACGTATCCCTAATGTCTGTTCTCTCTTTCATTTATGTGACAAATTGATTTACTATGGCTCAGCTTGTCCTGGGTGCAATTTTATGGGAATAGTGGTCATTGCTTCTATTGTTTGCAGGTTCTCGTCTCCTGGTTGTTCCTCAGTCGCTAATGCTACCTGTCTTAATCTTTCTCTTTATCATGCCTTTAAACATTCCTCTGAGGCCATCATGCCTTCACATTTGGCTCTTGTAACTTTGAGAAATAAAAAATAATTCTTATTTTTATTAGTCTTTTTAAACTATCAGATAGTCTAAACAGTATTATTATTAATACTATTATTTTTTCTAACATAAATTTGGAAACTAGTAACATTTATGTGCCTTGTATGCACCTTTTATTGTATGATGTATATTTCATACATTAAATTGTTGAATTCTTTACCCTTTGATTGTGAGGGTGGTACAAGTAGTAATCTCTCTGTCTCCCTTTTTCTTTCTGTGTGTCTGTCTGCCTCTGTCTCTGTCTCTGTCTCTGTCTCTGTCTCTATCTCTGTCTCTGTCTCTGTCTCTATCTACTGAACAGGCTATTTTTTCAGAACTGGTTTCTATCTGACCCTAGAGTCTCTGTTTTCAACTGCTAACATACCATGTATACAATATTGCCCTAATAATCTATCTTCTGGTGATATAAAGTAAAAGCTTTTCAAAATCCCCAGGATATTGGATTTTCATCAAGAGAGGTCATGAACTCTCTCAAGTGCACACCTAGTTTGGAATTCAAATTCTTAAGAATACTGTTTTGTTGTTTTGAAGACAGACAAGAAAGTAAAATAAGAACTAAAGAGATTTGCTTTTTACTCTCCCACTTATTTCTCCAGGCAATCCCTGTGGTTGCCTGTGGTTGCAGGAATTGAACATTAGGAAAAAAAAAAAAAAAAAAAAAAAGAACCTATCCTACATTTGTGTCTGCTTTGGTTACATAAAATGAAGAATTTTGAGAGTCTTGTTTTCTGAACATCAATTCTTCCTTCCACCCTTTGTTTCTTTGTTCTATTGTTGCATTTCTGTAGTTTTTCTTGCTTAAATACCCTTTCAAGTATCTTAATAAAATACTGCTTTCTACTCATAAGTTAGATGTGCTGTGCAAGCCTTACTGTCACCTCCCAGCACTGAAGACAATGCAACATGATGGACGAAGTTCCTGACAGAGAGTTTGCCAAAGCTAACTTCTGGCTTTCTTGTCAAGAGCATCACAATCATGAGACAGCTTTCATCGAGTGCTTCCTATGTATTGGGAGATGTTGTAAGCTCTTTTTCTATATTTCATTATTCAGTAATAAGAAGACAAATTATCCTTGCTGCAATGCGTATTAGGTACCAAAGAGTCGGAGAAGTAAATTGACTCGCCCAGATTTACCTAGGTCACAAGCAATGAGCAAAACTGTCTTGTAGTTTGGCCAATTCATTTTAAGATCTCTAGACATCCTTCTCCAACAGTAAAACTGATGAGTTTCAGTTAACAATTTCTAGTCTCATTCATTCTAAAATTATTTGATATCCTCCTCCTACAGACTGATTTTAATATTCTGTATTTTAAAAGAAAATTACCTTTTATCTCCACTTACTTAAAAATTCATTTTCTCCCTCTTTTTTCTTTTGAGGTTCTTTAGCACTAGAAAGTGCAAATTTATCTTCATGGTTGTCTAGTTTTATAAATGGAACCTAGACATCAGAGAATCTTTGAGTATAATTAATATTTTCATTTTTATTCTTCAACCTCCAACACTAAGTGCAGCATTTGTTGAATTCTGAAAGAGTTAAATCTCTTTGTGATTATGTAGATATATTACTGTATCATGTTCTGCTCGTTGGGTTAGGAACTCACGTAAGATTTTATGCTGACAGTTGAGTTGAAAATAGGGCAACAATTAAACCTAATTTACCAAAAGTTAATTTCAAGCTATCAAACTGCAGTACATTTTTCATCTTCAGTCTAAGCTCCAAAATGAAGCACTATGCAGTGTTTTCTTGATTTGTTTGCATTTCTGCATTTTGCACACTCAGAATGTTTGAGAATCTCAGTGCCTTTATTCACTCCTGCAGAGGGAGAAATTAATCTCTTCTAAGCAAATGACCAGCTAACTTCCTCATTCTGGATATTTTCTAATGCACCAGGAAGTTTGTGTGAGAGCAGAGAATGGGCAAGAAATGGAAGTGTAGGGTATTATTTTAGATATTCTTTATTATCTACTAATTTTTTATTGAGATATTCTTTATAATTTAATAATTTTTAAATTTGAGAAAACGACTTAAAAAATCTCAACTTTAAAAGTCATACATACCAAAGAGAACTAATATAGATAAAGAATTCATTTTCCTTAGAGTTATCTTTTTACATAAACTATTAATATTCTATAGTTTTGTCATACACACTTTTATATTTCCATTTTTTCTCCTCCTTTTGGTCCTTACTCACTGCCAGTGAGAAATGTTAATTTCTAAATTGTGTTAAATCAGCAGTGTTTTTCAGCTGTTTAGTTTTATGAACTGAAAATTCCAGTAATTTTAGTATTTGACTATATTAATCATCTGTGTCTCATGAAACCAGTTTATCTTTTCCATATTTTCACAAATTAGAGCACAAAATTTCAGAGTGCAATTCTTTTTTGCCTGTTTAAAGGTGACATTTTCTCAGGTCATTAATTATTTCAAAAATATGTAGACAGAGCTACAGAAAGTCTTCCTCATATTTTAGGTGATAGATTTTCTGTGCTTGTGGTTAACTGTTCAGTGAATTTGACCTAACAAACCTATTAAAATCAATAATAATTGTTTTTTATTATTACATTTTAATATCGATTTCACTAAAAACTGATAACCAGTTTTTCTGCCTCATCTACACAAGTCATTCTTTTGATCCAAAAGTTCTGAAAATAACTAGAGATAGGACATCAGTTTTTTGTCACCTATTTACTCCAAAGCAATGAAATATGATGGCATTGAAAGGAAATCATGCTGTGTTCTTAATTAGAAGTGAGAAAGAAGGCAAGAAGAAAAGGTCGAAAAAAGGAAAAATGAGAAGAAGGGGGGAAGGGTGGGAAGAAGGAAGGAAGGGCGGGAAATAAGGGGGACATTTTCAGATACAACCAAGCACACAAAATACCACTCCCCTCCCAGTTTTATTTACTGAAATTATCAAGTGGATTTACAGATCATTTGTATAGACATTTTACTTCATAAATTAAAAAAAAAAAAGGATAACCAATGAGTTAACTGATTTGCTCAAAGGCTTGGATTAACCACATTAATTTCTAGATTTCGATGTGGGACACTCTGGATTTTTTTTAACCCAAATATTTCCATTTATCTTTTTTTAGTGAGAATAAAATGTTAAAAGACTTAAAGAGAGGAAGAGAGTAATATATAGAGGAAAGCACTTAACATTTATTTGACCAATTTCATCTTTTGTATGCATTTCATTCAGTACAGAGAAATCCTGTATGATTGAGATTCTCAAATGGGAAGTGATGGCGCTGAGGTTCTGAGGGAGTGAACACCTTGTCAAGTTCACAAAGCAAGGATTTAAATTCAGGTGTATTTCAACTGACAGCTTATTTCTATGCATTTACTTATTTGATGAAATCATTAAAATTTAAAACAAAGACTATGATACTTTACATTCGCATGCAACGTTTATATTTTCTCACAATACTTTGCTATCCACTAGTATTTACTTGAAACATAGTTATTGAGAATTTACAATAGGTAGCTGCTATATTGTGTGAGGAGAGTACATAAAGAACTTCCATTCCCAGAAACTTACCATCTGGCACTGTGCTGGCACAGAGAAATATAGCATTGTGTCATAAGAGAGGTATAAGTGATGCAATAATTCAAAGGCAGAGCTACAGTAATCACACTTTTTCTTAAATTTCAGGAAGTTTACATGAAAACATGGCCTTGTTTTATTTTCTCATCTCTGTTGTGATATTGAACAAATTAACAGAGATTTGAAGACCAAAGGCATACAAAGTGTTTTTAGTGTGAAAAAGTATATTACAACACAATTCTGGGTGGTTAAATTGAATTCATATTCCAAAGGTTCTTGTGTTCATAGTACTAATTTTCAGCCTTAATCAGTAGTTCTGGGAAGCCACAGAAAGTTGTTGAGAAGTTGCACTATCACATGATCTGTACTGGTTTTAGAGTAATCTTTAACACTTATGAGTCGTGCAATATTAGCAAATCTGTTTCTGAGTTTGTTTCTTCACTTGTAAAACCTGTAGTAAAATATTTTGTATTAGTCTTTTATTCCTCAATGAGGTCATATGGCCTCCCGAAACTTAGTAATGTATAATTATTTTTATTTTTGCTCAGAATATACAGATGGACCATGTGCCAACTGATTTAGTATGGGCTAGGTAGAACAAATCTACTTGGACAGATTTGCTTTTTGTATTTTTCTCAGGATCCCAGATTAAATGGTGACCATTGTAGTAATGAATTAGAATTTCTGAGAAATAGATGCTTAGATGTGGACATGAGTGCAGGGAAGGCCTTGGGAAAAACATATGTAGAAGTGAGGAGGGAAGAGCTAAATTTTATGCTATCACAGCAAAAATTCTAACTAATTTCATGGATGCTCTAGAGCAGTGGCGTTGGTCCTGCGGCACACATGCCACTCCAGGTTGCTTGTATTATCGAAACCTTTGCTATTGTGTTTGTCTTTTAAGACAAAAGATGTTAACGTATGGATTTTTTTTTCTAAAATAGAACTTAAGTATTTAAGTTTAATTGCAGTGTTGGAGTTTTGTGATAAATAAGTGAATTTCATGTTGCAATTTAGTCATTTGGTTTCTAAAAAGTTTGCTATCACTGGTCTAGAAGTATAATTGTGATTCACAGTAGTATACCTACAGGTGCTTTGACATCACTTCATATCCTGTATGCAACTGTCCTTGAAATGTGAAGATATCATTCTGCATTTGCAAGTATGAAGTTAACAATTTTAGAGTCAAAAGGCTCTTAAGAAGAACTGAGAAACTATACCTTTATTTTTGCTGTGTGGTTGCAGTTCCTTCCTTCTTGAGGTCTGGCAAATTTGATATTTTGGGATTGGGATCAAAGTCTGGCTCAGGTCTAGAATAAGGAAAACATTATGACATTCTTTGGGGAGCAATTGCTCTTTGCTTTCTCATTTTGCCTGCTTGATTGCTTCTGGTTGTATGGATTGAGTAGCACCATCAATGTCTTTCTGTCTATTTTTCTCTAATGCAAAACTTGTTCAATTAACCATCTCTACAGTTCTTAGTGAGTCAGGCCCTCTTGTTGGCCTTTTCCATCTTGCTACTAATTATAACTGAACTCATTTTTATTTTGAGAAGGAATTCTGTCTGTCCTATATTATTTTGGGAGACCTTTCATATCTATAGTTACTAGTGTCCTGTTGGGTAACAGTTTCTTCTTTCATGAGATCTGACCCACAGAGAAGAGACACCATTAAACTTGGTCATGCTGAGGCTCCCTAGAACATTACTTATTGTAAATAGTATATTGTGTGGACTTGCCATTGAATACTGTCTTCTTGCAGATTTTCTGATCTTATATGATATAGCCACTATGTTAGTTAACTTTTGGTTACTCTAATCACATATCTGAGACAATCAATAGACACAATCTGTTTGTACCTAGGTATAGTGATACATGCCTGTAGTTCTAGCACATTGTAAACCAAGGGAAGAGGTCATTGTGACTTTGAGGCCAGGCTTGGCTGCAAGCAAAGTTTACTTTATTTCAGATTTGCAGGTTTAAGTCTATGATTGCTTTGCCCTATTGTGTTGGTCCTATGGTTAGGCAGCACATCAGGATGGGACCATATGGCAGAACAAAGCCTCTAAGCTCAGGTCAGGAAGTAAAAGAAGAGGAAGGAGATAGGGTTCAACAACACTCTTGGATGACCCAGTCATCTATAGACCCTCTGATCAGGACCCATCTTCTAGTAGTGTTGCCCTGGAGACCAAGCCTCTGACTTACAGGGCTTTGGGGAATATTCAGCTTTCATACTATTGCATCCACTTTAACATGCGCACTTTTTCTGAGCCTATTACCCTATTCTGTTACTAGTTATGACAATGCTTGATTTTAACCTCATTTAGTGTGGTCTAGTGTTTTGTTTTTCACACTTGTAAGAACTATCTTTCAGCATGCCTGTATTATCTCTAAATGAATTACTGGGGTATTAAATCCTACACCATCAGAGAATGCTTCCATATCAATATACTTCATCTTATGCAAGAATATTATTTTTCTCTAGTGCTTGCATGTTACTGTTTCATCCCTTGGACTTGTTTGTTTCTCTGAAAACAAATTTTATCTTTTCATTATCTTTCACCAGTGAAGATCAGAATCCTTTTGGCCTTTTAGTTCTTAACAGTCTACTAATAACTATAAAATTGGTCTTGTTTTCTCTCGAGCATAAGTTGAGTTTAGCAATAGCATCCATTTCCATCATTTTTAGACTTATTATCTCCCTAGTATTCCTCAAAAACCAGATTGTGCCAGCTGTTGTACTTTCTTTCACTGCAATATCTCAGTTCATCTATGGAGAGCTAGTAACTGTTCAAGTATTCTGATCCAATGGTGTTCTGTGCTCTATCTACCTTATTTTTGTGGCACTCAGTTGAAAAGTTCTGTTTATCTTTTTTAGATCAGTGCTGGTACCAGATATTACAAGTTGGATTCCTACTGTGGAACTAGGATGACCACGTTGAGGTGATGGATCTGGGCATTTATATCTCTATATTGATCACTTATAGCATATGCATTTCCTCATAAAGGACACATGACTCTGAATAAGATAATTCTGTTCATTTATGGAAATCCTTAAAAAGGCTAAGAGCTAAGGCACATCTTCTATCAGCATTCTCAGGGAATGGCAGAAGCTGGGGAGAAGATACTTCTGATGACATTTCTGCTAAATTAACATGGCATCACCACAATCACTGTCTCCATTTCTTTAATTCTAGTTTAGGAAATCACCTCAGTATTCTGTTTTCCTGATTCCTTTTCTACTAAGGCAGCTCTAGGAAAAGTCACTGACATCTTCTTTATGGTCATTGTAGCAAACACAAAACAGAACAAAATAACCAGACAAACAACAAACAACACACCACTCACAAGTAAAGAAACCAAACCAAACCAAAGCAACCCACTAACTGAATTGTGACTTTAACTTGGCCACAATTGCTCTTCTGCCCCATAGGTAGGAGAAAATTTGAGTGGGAGAGCAAACCCTGAATCTATACAGAAAATGCGACTGTAATTTAGGTGTTTCCTTCATAACACATTGGATAATTTTGTCTCTGACTTGCTATATTTTATTGTAGTCATTTGTATACATGACTGTTTCCCACTAAAGACTAAAATTCTTGAAGACAGAGACTTAATCATATCTGTATTCCCACAAGCAATTATCATTTTAGTACATACTATGCTAAATTTCCTTTTCCTTCCCCTTTATGGTGATTATTGGCCCGTAGGGAGAACATCAAGATGTGATACCAATGAAAATGCCATCATCGCGGTCCAAGCAGAAATTAAGGTGAACTAGGTTGTGACATGGGAGATATAAATAGATAACAAAGATACCACAGAACTGATTTGACAGGATATTATGTTTAATTTTCTGTGATGGTTAGGGAAGGGAGGTGAGCAAAAATGGTATTGTTAAGGATACAGAGGACAAAGGAAGACTGGTTTGGTAGTAACAGGAAATAATGAGCTCATTTAATGGTCTTTTGACTTAAAGATGCTTAATGAACAATTGGATATATCTAGAAATTTCTTAGAAATGTGAGACTGGGCTTTGGAAGGTGAAGGTATTAGCACTAGAAATGTATATGGGGTGTTATCTGGATAAAATATAATGGAAACCAATGGAGTGAGTTGTTAAAATATCCTATAGAGAATATAGAGAAGAATTTGAGGATGTTGGAAGAAGAGGACATCAAGGAAAACAGGAATAAAAAGAATAAAACCAATTTAGTATGACAGGCACTATTAAAAAGGAGCATTTCAAGAAGACTGAGAGGATAGAGGTAGCAATGTGACAGAAACTCAAAAGAATGAGCAAGTTGGATAATAAAACATGAATTTAAGTTCTTTACTATCATTTCATTAACAAAAATTTTGAAAGGTTTATTTTTTTCAGACATTATGATAGGCATCTGGAGATACATTAATAAACAAGATTGATAAAGATTTAGTTCCTATCGAAATGAAAATATTGAGAAAGCAGTTTTATTAAAGCACTGTCAGTCAAAAGGACTCAGTCTCACAGACAACTGTTTATACTAGATAGGTCTGGTATCTTTGCTGATTATTTTTATTTTGATCCCACTATTTCCTTTACCTTTATCGATAAGCCTAGGTATTTACACACTTGATGAATGAAAAATAATGAGGAGAAATTGTGGGTTTTGTCAAGTCATAAAGAGAGTTAGAAGCAAAGTTAGGAAAAGATGTCGATTATCTCTTTTCTGTTGTGATTTTACTTTCAAGATTGAGTATTGTACAGACTTTGAGACAATTAACAATTATTTTTATCTTAGAAATAAAGCTTTAATGTTTCTTACCAGGGTATTATCATTGTTTCTTTGTTTTGGTTACAATATGTAAAACAGCAACACACTCTTCATCACCGAGCTTCAGAGATGAGTGATGCGGAATGTTTCCTGCATTCACTGGCAGCAACGAAAAACAGGCAAGGTTACAAATAAAAAGTAATTTTACTGAGACCTATGAAGGAAAAATGCAAGTTATTATTTGTAGTTTAACTCTTATTTGGTCATTTTTTTTACAATATCAGCTAGTTAATTCTTACTTTTTCTCAGAGAAGCACTTTATAGAAAATTTTGTTTTCTGGACCCTTTGGCACATTAATTTTAAAATATTTGATTTATCTACGGACCACTTGTCATGAGGTCTATGCAAAGCCACATAGAATTTTTTTTCCTACATAAGCTTACATCATGAGAGTTTCAAATTATTAACAGTTTTCATTCTCCAAATCCTTCCCTCCCATGGGTTTGGAAAAATAATCTTTGCATTTCTATTAAATTATTAATTGAAAACATGGAAATCATAAGTTGCTTATTCATGCATATGCAGTTTACCTGACTTCTACATGCTAATAGCATTCTAGCTACTAGGAAATACAGATTGCAGTCCTAGGTTTGCTCTGGAAGAGCTACTAGCCTCAGGAATATTAGAATATGAGATGAAGTTCATAATTGTACATTTCTTTGAGAAATTAAATCCACCTTATAGGGGGCCAAATTAACACAAGAAACAAAATAATATTAAAGAGATTTATTTCTAAAATGTATTACTTCTTGATGAGTGTAGTAAGTCTGTGATTTTCAAATGAGTTCTGTTCTAGGAGAATGTTTGCAAATTGGATTCATTCATAGACTGACAAAGTGAGTCTTACACAGTACACCTGTGAATCTTATACAGTATACTTGTGAAAGTTCACAACTTGAATATTTGTAAGTTGGAGACTTACCATATATGCTGAATGTAATCTCACCATATATGACAGACTCAGTGTTGTTTTACTGATACTACCAGTGCACATATTTGTAAAGCACTAAAGGAATAAGGGTTGTTTGTAGCTTCTACAACAGCTCCAATTTGTTGCATCTTTGTTTTATTTTTTTCTTTCCCGAATCACTGTCTTAGGTCATTATTGTCTTTCACTGTAAAAAGCGAAGAATAAACACAATAATCATAATAAATAAATGGATATATGGTGTATTTTTAGTTATTTCTTCCAGGAAATATACCCCTTGCCTGAGTTTTGCATAAAAATATACTTCCCATATGGTTACTTTGTGGGAGTTCTTTTTTTAAAGTTATATTCCAATACTTGTGGTGACTTCTGTTGGACTTCTTCAGTAACTCTTCCGTTTGGTAAGGTGCCCACCTACTCATTAGATTAGTGTGATATTTGAAGATTTATTGGTAAGGATCATGAATCACTTTATTTTAATTGTCAACTTGACTGAATTATAGAACTTCATGTGATCATGGAGGCAATGTACTCATCAGTGGAATGGTTCATAATTATAGCTGAATGTCCTCTTATAAAGCGTGACTCATTTGGAGGATGTGTGTCACTAGGGGGTGTGACTTTGGAGGACATACCTGTCATAGGCACTCTTCCCCTACTGTCTGCTTCCTGAATGCCATCAATTAAGCACCCTTTCTCCATCATGCTTTTCTGCTACAAGGTTTGACTTTGGAACCAGTCAACCATGGACTGATATTTCTGAAACTGTGAGCCATGCAAAACCTCTCCTCTTTAAATTGCAGGTGTCTAGTATTTTTTCCAGCAATGGGGAAGTTGAATGATACAGAAAATTTGTACAAGAGATGTGGGGCCACTGCTATGGTTGTATCTGTCCATGTGGTTCAGAAACCCTTGGAAGTGGTTCATAGGAGAACTTTGGACAAGTTTAAAGAGGCAGACTAGAGAAACCCTAAAATACTGTGTTGAAATTTTGATGCAGAATTCTCATTTGTGTTCAGAAGACAAGAGGGCAAATAGAAAGAGGAACAGCATAGTCAGGCTGATAAGGTTTCAGTTGGGAATGAGGACTCCATTGACAATTGGACTAGAGGCCATGCATATTTTATTCTGGTAGAGATGTAATTATCATCCTGATAGATTTTAGTCATGTGTTTATCCTATTCTATCTCAGTAATCCTTCCTTTTGAAATGGCAGTGTTCACCCTGTGCCATTTTATATTGGGATTATATAATTTTGTTTTGATTTTATAAAGAGTTACTGATAAAAGTTTGTTTCTAATCACAGAGATGACTTTGGCATGAACTTTTGAGCAATGCTGGAATTTTTGAGACTTCAGAAAAAAGATTATTGTACTTCTTATGTAAATAGCATAGTTAATTCATGTTAGGCAGAATTATGACCATGCTATTGTGTTTATTTGGAGGTATATTTTTTAAGGAAAAGTGATTAGGTATCATGTTGATAAAGGATAGACCTGTGACTGTTTATTTTAAATTTGAACTTGACCTGATTAAGACACTCCTGTAGAAGTGATTGGATCACTAAAATTCTGTACTTATCAAATGTACTGATACTTACAACTGAATGTGTGCTTCGGAGGTGGGCCCTGTAAAAGGCAGTGGGTCACTAGGGGTGTGACTTTGGAGGGTATATGTGTCACTTACACCCTTCCCATGCTCTTTGCCTCCTGTCAATCATGAAATGAGCAGTTTTCCTCCAGCACAACATTGCAGTATGATGTTTCTGCCTTCTTTACAGCTGACCATGGATTTAAACCTCTGAAACTATGAGCCAAAAGAAACCTCTCCAGCTTTAAGTTGTGGGTGTCTGTTACGTTGTTCTAACAAAGGGAAAGTTAATCAATATAGTTTGTAGGCCTTACATAGTGTCTCTTACAGGGACTTACAGCCCGTATATTTCTGTAAAGTCAGATTACCCAAAAAAGTAATTCACAGTATTTAGTTGAAGTTACTAGCAAGCAGGAAATGGCAGTAGAGGGAATGGCTGCCATAATGTTAGCTAAAAACTGGAAGTGTGTTAGCTCAAATCCATCTTTCCTAGCCATATCCTTGTAGGCATCAGAACAGAGTCTGATCCAGTCAGACCAGTACCAATTTCTCTGGGCAGATAAATAAGTTAGAATAAAAATTTCTGACACTGGGACCCAAGATTCCAACTATTCACTTGTTTCCATCACTGACTTGTAATAAGGACTCTTGCCAGGCTAGTTTTTTGAAGAAATAAGTGTGCCATCTCTAGACTAACATCCTTTATTTAGAAATTTTATTCCTGACAATGCATCCTAACATATATCATTCTGTGAGTGATAAATAATTCATATGATGCCTCATATTATAGAAATTTTTTTCTGTGAGAGATTGACACCACTTAATTCACTGGAATCCTAATAACTGTTGTTCTTAATATATCTCTATTATAATGAGGCAGAAAGTTTCTGTAAAAGCTATTTTTCTCCCCAAATTTAGATACATGTAAAAAGCCACAGGTAAGTCTTTCAGGAAGCATTTTATTTATAGATATCTTAGTTAATACATTATATCACAGGCAATTTGTAAAAGAGGGACATGAATCTGAAAGCTCATATTGAGAACTAACACTACAGTGTGGCTACCTGAGGATTTTCTTAAGATAAAGTAGCTTCAAGAGAGTGGAAAGGGAGATTATTACATTAGTACAATGAAGGCCCAGGCTTAAGACTGACTTGATCTGTTTTGAGAGGAGCTGACTAAATGAATACTTACAGGAAAAGAAGAAGGGGTCAAGAGAATTCAGTGACAAAGATTGCACTGAGCTGCACTGAATACTCTACAATGGCACTAAACGTAATAGGTCCTGATAAGATGAAACTTGGGAGAGCTTCCTTTTGAGCTGCTGAATTAAACAGTTGCAGAGATATTCTTCTCCCTCTCTTCTCTCTCTCTCTCTCCCCCTCTTGCAGAGATAATTCAATATCAGCAAAACACTGCTTTATTTTTAATTAATCTCAATTCATTTTTTCAATAAAGGAAAGTTTTCTTTTGACTTTGTAAGTGTAATGATACATTTATATATTGGTTAGTCTGACAAAGTAAATCTTTTAAAAATGATAGCACTCCTCAAACAGCTATAGTTTTAGGGTTTAATTTGAGATTTGCAATAGAGAAAAAGATTATTTTTGTATTATTATTCCTGTCATAGGTATATTAATGCCAGCACTACTTAATTAAAATGTTCCACAATTATTTACTGAGTGCTAACTCTATGTCCAATACTGTTCATGATGCTGGGTATTTAGCAGTGAACAAATTTAAATATTTTGCCTTTATAGAGCTGATATTTCAGCAAAATCTCTTATTTGATTTGAAATTTGAAACTTATAAAGCTTTCCCCTCCTATTCCTTTCTACCTATAATAATTCTCCCAAAGGTATTTGAAACAGGCACTACTAATAATCATTTTACAAATGAAAAAAGCAAAATTTCATTATGAGGTTACCTCTAAAACACAGGGTTTCTCAATAATCCTAAATAATTCTACATTATAAATTAAATACAAGTAATATATACATTTTTCTTTTTGCCTTAAAATCTCAGAAAACAAATGCTTTTATTTGCAATTTAAAAGTAGAGTGTGATGCATGCTATTGAATATCCAGTGGACAATTTTTCCACTCAATTAATTTCAGAGATAACCACATTTAAACAGATGATGAGTTATTGCCCTTGGATGTAGTGAATTGGCCTTTGACTATTAATGACTATGATTTATGGTACTAATGTACACAGTTAAATGTTTCTAGCTATCCAGTTGAAGCTCTGTGCCCATCTGAATATAGTATATTGTGGTAAGTATCTACGGGCTTTGAAATATATAGGTCCACAGTTGAATTGTAGTTTATCTTTGGCCTTGAGACTTAGCTAATAAAAATTTATAACTAATAATTGTAGTAACTCAGTTGTGGTCATTTACTAATGGAACCCTCATTATAGTAGAGATTCTGTATGTCGTTCTATACCTAAAAGAGTGCAGGGAGCAAAATACCCCATCATTGAACTTTGTTTAATAAAGAATGGGTGGAGCAAGGGCTACAATACAGGTATGCACACTTGCATTCACTTAGGCTTTGGACTATTAGAAACCCAGTCACTAGGGGAGAAATTTTCATTTGAGGAGATAGCAACTACTTTGAGTTCAACAGGCAAATGAAAATACAGAGAGCAGAATTTTCAGAAAAGTTAGGTAAAAAACAGATTTTCATTGCATTTATGTTGTTAATATGGTTAGGGTTGTATAGATCACAGGGTAAAAAACTTAAAAAACAATTTTTCTGAGATATGTATATATATATATATGTATATATATATAAGCAATGTACATCTCCAGTGTATTACTAAGGTTATGAAACAAGGATCTGCTTCTTAGGGAAGTAATAATATTACTCATTTTCATCAGAAGGATACAGTGTTTATATAATTTAACACAGACATTATATTGCATCAATCTGTTTTAGTTATTGCATCTTGGAGGTATAAATACTATTTTCAGGTCTGTTTTACAGGTCATGCAATAGGCCTTCAAGAGTTAAATATATTGAATAATGTCATGATGTAGCAGAAAATGCCAGCCCCTCCCATTGTACTTCAGTTTGTTAGTCACCTTGGTATTAGTTCCTGTTCCAGTTTCTTTTGCTCCTGTCTTTTAGAAATGGCTAGTCACTGAGATGCACAGTTGGTCACTATGATGCACATTACGTAAACTAATCTTCAGCTGAAAAGTCATTCTGCCTCTGTGTCTCCAACTTGCTTATCTCATATAAACCCTAGGTCACCAGAGATTGGGACCTGATATTCTGAGAATGATCCTGATCAGTGCCTCTAAATCTGCCTCTAAATCCTAGGTGTCATTTTGGTGTTTCTACTTGCTGTTGCATCTGATGCATTGGCCAGGAAGACCAATTGTATTAACCTCTTCAGTCACCAGTTGTGGCCTTTGCAGATGGAGCAAGGACCTCTCCAGGTCCTGACAAGAAGGTATACCCTCAAGATTCTTGAGTCCCTCAGAGGTCTGGAAAAAGGATTCCTGGCTCCCTGACTTAGAGGCTTACATTGGACCCCAAAGGGAAGAGGACACAATCTGTCTGTCCATCTGTCTGCCTGCTTGCCTGAATTTAGTAAGAACCCCGCAGGGGGGACCCCAGTTAGTCTGTCAGTTCTGCTCAATTTGAGTAAAAGAAGAGCTTGGTCAACTCTTGTTAGTTAAGGCTGCCCTTAAAATAGGAGTTGGAATGCTTAACTTCTGAGTGCCTGATGAATGATTGTATGAATGAGTGGAACAGACAGCACAAGCAATAGGCTGCTCAATCTGTGTACCATGACAGGGAAGCCTGGTCAACATAGCTGATTGGGCCCTCACCTGCAGTTCCATGACGCTCAACATATGACATAACAGAGGCCTCACACCCCTCTTAGCTAAGTTTCTTCTAAGTCTTCATGAGGGGCATGGCCAGGTGAACCTGAATGCTCTCTCTCTGAGGGCACTTATCCTTTGTCTATTGTGCCATCATTCAAAAAGACACAACAGATATTCAAGGAGCTGGAAGTGGGGATTAATTAGTCAAAACCCACAGTCCCTGACTGCAGGAAAAAGGGCTTTTATGGAGTTGAAAAATGAAACCAAACTACTCCCTGCATATCAAAAAAAAAAAAAAAAAGAAAAAGAGATTCCTCCTGAAAATTCTGCCTTGGCTCCCTAGTCTGCTGCCAACACCTACATCTTCATTCCCTGCTCCTGACTTGTCTATCTCCAGCCAATTGAATTGGTCCAGCTAGCCATTGCCTGCATTTGGCCACACAGGCCCAACTTCCAGAGACTTGTGCTTCTTACCCTGTTCACATAGCATCATCTAACTCCAACCAGAGATGACTGTCAGCAATTCCTTCTGAGTTCTACATTTTAACTGAGAAAAATTGGACTGTCAAGCCTGACTAATTAGTTGCCATGGCCATTCCAAAGGCCACTTCTCTTGGAAACAACCCAGTTGAGAACTTCTCAGAGACATCAAAGAGAATAGGTGAAAAGCCTACCAACCACTGTTATCCAGAAACTTGAAAAAGGCACCTGATGTCTGTAAGAAAATCCAGTCTGGTAGATGACCATCTCCTCTGGCTATGAGTTATGACTAGGAACACTAAAAATAAATAAATAAATACTCTCCAAAGTCTCAACCTGGATGAAATGATAGCCCTCATCAATCTGATGGGCTCAAACTAGGTCAGTCGAGGCTCCCTTTTTCAACAGGGCCATGGGGAGCCCATAGTACTATCACTGGGGCAAATAGGACTCTTGCTTGCCATGCACAAACTTGCAGACTTGGAAGACATCTCCTGTGTAAGTGTGTCTCCATACTGCTTCTGGGAAGAGACCTCCACTTCAGGTTAGAATCAACTATCTCCTTTACACTGAGCCAGTCAGCCTCCCTCTCACTTAACCCTACACTTCCAACTCTGACTATTCCCCAAGAGGAAGACAAGGCCCGCATCAGCCTGAGACAGATAACCACAATTCTTAAGTTCTGAAAACTCTCCTCTCAGAAGTATAAACTAAAGACTCTGACCCCAATTACTGTCAGATGTCATAGGAAACACAAATAGGCATCCAGGCATACATCAGCCTGATGGTGTATTGGTTGGATCCTGTGTCCCCCCAAGGACTCATGTAATTTGGATTGGACTGAGTCTGGTGTTCCTGACTGGTTTGTTGTCTAGCACTGGGATTGGTGATGGGAGTGTTGTATCCACCCAGGGGTGGAGCCAACATACAGTGTAAGGGCAAAAATCTTGCCTGCTGCTTCGTACCAGTTCACCTTGCTGTTTGGTGGCCACCATGAATAGCTGCCCTTCCATGCCATGCTGCCTTGGAGCCAACTAAGTACAGACTGAAATCCCCCAAGAACTATAAGAAATAAACCTTTCCTTCCCTAATTTTGGGCATCAGGTATTCTATCTTAGCAATGAGTGAAAAGTAACTAAGACAGAGGGTAAATCACGTTTGGCAAGAACTTTGTGCCATCAACAATGCAGCCATTATCTTACATTCTGTGGTTCCGAACTCATGAACTATTTTTGAACTGTTACTCAATTGCCACAAAGGTTTGGGAACTCTCTCACTATTTTCAGGGAGGCTCTGACAACAGATTTGGCTGCTCTGAGACAGCCTTTTTCTCTGTCCCTTCCAGATCCCCAATTCTGTCAATGTCCCCTGGTCCTTGAGATTGGGCCATCAACCACCTGCCTCTGATTGTGAAATTTCATCCCAGGGCAACCTCTACCTGCATCAAGCAGTATCAGATGCCACAAGAGACTAAGCTAGAAATTCAGTCACACACTGAGAGATTTCAAAACTGCAAAATGTTTATAAACTTTCAAACTGCTGAAACTCACCTATCCTTTGTAAAGCCAATTCAAGATCTCTGAGCTAACAATGCCACTATAATTGCCCTTTGTATACATTGCTTCAGTCTTCTGCCACCCACAGCCTGCTGGTACACCTCCCTGGACCTAAATAATGTCTTCATCTGCCTTCAGTTGGTTCCTGTCAGCCTGTCCCTTTTTTGCAAAAACCCCAGTTCTGGACTCAAAAGCCAATTGATCTGGGCTCAACCTCTCAGAGGTTCAAACACTTGTTTCCTCTTTAATAAAGCACTTCTGTTTAATGACACTCAAGTGGCCTGTTGAAAAGACACAAAAGCTCTGCTAAAACGTCTGGCACAAACTGGTTAGAAGAAAGACACTCCACAAATTTCCTGGAGCTTCTGGCTTCCATAAAATCTGGATCCTTCAGTTCACATAAACAGTGATGCTTGCCAGCCCCTGTGGGTGCCCAGAGGCCTATTTGTGCAAATACTTGGATCCAGAAGCTAAGGGTTGCCTCCACCTTTGTCTCTTCACTCTCATAGCCACTGTCCTAAGCAAGAAAGCCAACAAGCTCACTTTAGGACAAGACCTAACTGTTCAGGTGCCACATGCTATGCTGGACCTCACCCAGTAACACGGACTCTTATGCAAAAATCCCCACCAGACTCTTGTGGAAATAAAACTACTCAATCCTACCCTATACATGCACACAGAGCTGGGCCCAACAGACCATGACTGGCTGGCACTGTCTGATAAACTGGTCTTGAGCTGCTCAGACTTATAAAAAAATAACCCCTCCCTGCTATGGATGCTGAGTACACCCTGTTTATGAATGAAAGTAGCTCTGTTAGGAATGAAGTCTAACAGGCGACACATGATGTGGCCACCTTGGACAAAACTATTTTGGCCAAAACTCCCCTGAAGTGATGATCTGCATAGCAAACAGCTTCCTGCTGCTCTTTGGAAACCTGCCATCAATGATTCAAAATACTCTACTCCAGAGGGTTAAGCCCTCTCTAGGGATCCAATGGATTGAAACATCAGCTCCCGCCACCAGATCTGCCTCCACTTTATGTTCTGCAAGCTCAAGCCACTGCACTGGCACCTATAAGCCTGCAGCCAACTCAAACTCTCATTCCCTATCTGGACTGAGAAGACAATAAAAGTTTGTAGGATCCTACAGTAAAAAATTATCCCTAGTTATGACCTACTCTTGATCACTGACGATGACAGTGGGTCTACATTTGTAGCAAAGGTAACTAAAAAAGTAGATTAAATAAAACTACATAAAGCATACAGGCCACCAAACTCTAGAAAAGTAAACAAACAAACAAACAAACAAAAAAACAAACAAAAAGCAGTTTGTAACTCATCTGACACAGGTACATATTAACTACCTTTACAAGTTTCAGAAATCTGGCCTTAAATTCACTGAAAAATTTACCTGGAGTAGACAGCTCACTCTGAAGAGATGACCCACTCAAAATCCTGCTCTGGTCACTCTGGATACTGACCTGTGCAGGAATGGATGAAGCCTGAGGACACAGTTCACAGGATTGCACCACACCTATTCCCCTTGATTTTGTGTCTTTTCAGGCTACTTACCCCAGTCCTTGCTTCCCCATACCCTGCTAGCTGTTTTTTGTCTTAAACTCTATGGACAGTTGTCCCAAGACCATAGAACGATCAGTGAAACACTTGATTGACATTGTATGAGAGTCCACAACACATTGGACACTCTTCTAGATCAGATTAACATCCTGTTATGGTTGATTTATTGTGTCAATCTGAGAAGTTTAGAAGTTTACCTAAGAGACTCAGCAGGTAGTCAGGATCCTTACTTCTACATAACCTCAGGCTATGTAAGAGAAGGGCAAACAAGTGGTGTGAGTGCCACACCCATCCTGGGGGAGGGATGGTAGCTTGCTTACTATATAAAGGAGAAAAAGAAGCTTGTCCTGCCCACCTTTATTGCCCTTGTTGCTTTTGCTGGTTGCAGCCTTGAAGTGTTTCCACCTTCCTTGGAGCCAGTTGATTATGGACTGAAACTGCCACGATCAGTGAGCTAAATAAAACTTTCCTTCCTTCATTTTGGGCACCAGGTATTTTGTCTTGGCAATAAGGAAAAAGTAACCAAGACACTCTCTCACTACCTTTCCAGAGTAATGTTATAGAGCAGACAGGCCTAAATTATATCTCTTCCTAAAAAGCAACTTAGGAAAAAACTCTCTAATAAGACAATATTGGGAACCTCAACTAGAAGAACCACTGACAACCCTGATGTTATTGCGTCTAGTTGGACCATGTCTCAGAAGATCAAGCATAATATGCCCAGCAAAGATTTGCCAGGGAGACTAAAAGAGGGGGGAAATGTAGCTGAAAATATTGTCTCCAGATAATATATTCCAATTTGTTAGTTGTCCAAGTAATAGTTCCTGTCCCAGTTTCTGTTGCTCTTGTCTTTTAGAAATGGCTGTATGTGATGTGATGCATAGTTGGTCACTATGATACACGTTGGTTGAAAAGTCATTCTGTCTCTCTACTTCCTGCTTGCTTATCTCATATAAATCCTAGACCACCAGGCCTGATATTCTGGGAATGATTCTGATCAGTGCCCATCAATGTAAATATATCTGTCTCCAAATCCTGAATGTCACTTTAGTTTCTGCTTGTCATTGTAGCAAAAGTTTTCAAAATGTGGACCTGAAGTTCCACAAATGATTTTAATCTCAAATGACCTAAGATCTTAAAATCTGTATTGGATTAAAGGCAATATTGTGAGAAATTCACAATTGTTAGGGCCAAGATTTAGCACTGGAGTAGTGCAGCCATTCACTCATGCTTTCATTTAACAAATGTGAGTTGCCCAATCTTATATACTAGAAATTAGAGTTGAAAAGAGTATTGAAACACTGTCATAGAGGAGGTTAGAGTCTAAGAAGATATGCATGCAAATAATCACAATGGGTTATATTTATAGAATTTCTGTATATCTGTCAACATATATACAAACAGATAAATAGATGACAGAATAAAATGAATTGCATGGAATATAGACTAGTGTTTGGTCATAGCAGGTTCCTAATAAATAGGTAACTGTGGAATTATGATACACATCAGTCATCTGGGGAAATTAGTAAATACATTTCAGAAAGACATAATTGGAATTTTTGGCAAAAGAAATTTAAGTGCAGGCCTGGGTCATGAAAGATCATGCTGGTTTGAGCTAAGCTGCAGGAATTTCTGGGGTAGGAAATATAAAATTCAGTAGAATAATTATCATAGGCCATGAGTTTCTATACAAAGGCAGAAATTTGTGCATAAAGTACCTTGGAAATTAATTTTTTTTTCTTCCATAGGCGAAAAGGAGGCTTTTGACAGTTTTCAACATAGAAGAAATGATTTAAGATGGACATATCAGAAAGTTTCTTCTGCAATATATGAGAAAAGAGAAAGGCTACACATGACTCCCTGTGCAAGGCAGTACCTGCACCTCATAGTATATAGTCCCTTCGGCCTTCTTTGCTTGTTCCCTGCAGTGCTTCTCTTTTTAACTCTCATCATTTGTTCACGGCTTGCTTTTAATTACTTATTTTAGTTACTTATTTAACTAGTCATTTAAAGTTAATATATACCTATAAGTTTCCCATGAAAAACAAAGACTAGTACCTCCACATAACCTATGTGTAAAGATAGTCTTTTCTACCTACTCACTACTCTTACTTTTTCCTACAAAAATTGTTCATTACCGCGAGTGTTGTGCTTCTCAGTCAGTCTTCCTCTCTATATAGTTTAAGTGGATTCATATGCATCCCTAAAAGCATTTTGACTTTGTTTTCAACTTCACTAAAATGGTATCATATTTTGAATTTACTTGCACTGTTTATAAGTAGGTTATGTTCAAGTAGATAACTTAACAGTTTTATGAAATTCATCCCGGTTGCTTTACATTGATCTCTCTTTTACTGATGGACTTTGGATTGTTTTGAAGCATCTGCTAATCTGATCAGAATCAGTATGAAAACTGTTATGCATGATTCCTGTTTTTGAGTACAAGAATTTCTTTTGCATATATACCAAGAAGTGGAATGGTGCTAGTACCAGCAAGACAGAGGAGTGTTTATACAGTCACATTTTCATGGGACTTGTTATTTTTGAACTTCAAAATATTTGCCAATAAAATAAGAAGAAAATGATATCAAAGTTTCTGCTTGATTGGCACTTCCCTGCTCACTAACGACTTAATGCATTTCTTATATATTTATCAATCATATATATTTCCTCTAGTATGAAGGTGCCTAGTCATGATTTTGCTCCAATTTCGTGTCATGATGGTGATTTTTATTTATACATATATATTTTCCAACAGTTAAAAATTGTCTTTATGGTGCACAATGTGATATTCTAATAAACATGCATTATGAAATTATTAGTACAAGCCAGATAATTAACATATCCATGACCTCACATAGGTTATGTTTATTTTATAGGAACATTTAGATCTGCTACATTAGAAAATTGCAAGTACAGTATACATTACACGGTACAACTAATTATATAGTTACCATACTATACACTTTTTCATTCAACCTATCCATTAATTACGTCTTATTCATCTTGTAAAGTGGAAACTTTGTACCCTCTAACCAACACCCTCATGCCACATACGCCAGTTCTTTGAAACCACCATTTGACTCTGCATCCTTGAGTTCTACATTTTAACAAATTCTACTTATAAGGAAGGGAGATCATACTGTGTTTGTTTTTCTGTGCTTGACATACTTCACTTAACATTATGTTTTACAACCTTAACTGTGTTGTTGCAAATGAAAAATTCGCTTCTTTTTTAGGAACGAGTAATATTCCTGTGTGTTTGTGTGTGTGTATGTGTGATATTTTCATTATCCATTCATCCACTAAAGGATACCTGAGTTATGACTTTGTGTTAGTATAGCTTTGAGGCACTGATTTCATTTTCTTTAGCTATATACCCAGACTAAGTGTGCTGGATCATATGATAATTTTTGAGAAAATTCTATATTATTTTTTCTAGTGGTTGTTGATGATTTACATTCCCATCAACAAGGTAAAGGTGTTCTGTTTAGTCATACCCTTGTCAAGATTTCTTATAATTATCTCTTTTGATAATAATGTCCCTAAAAGGTTTCTCTTTGTGGTCTTAATTCACACTTCCTTGATGATTAGTGATATTGAATAATTTTTCATATAGCTGTTGGTTGTTTATATGTCTTCTTAGAAATATCTAAGCACTTGTCCGTTTTTAATGAGGTGTTTTTATGATTGAGTTGTTTCAGTTCTTTAAAAATTTGGATATTTTTCATGGTACCATTGCATTTTATTTTAGCATTTTTTACATATAGAAACTAAACACAGTAAAGAAAAGTACTTTACTCAACATCACATCATTAATGTCAGATCTTGGACTAATATCCTTGTCTTTCTATTGATCTTTTTCATTCAATGCATTCTCCACTATTTAAGATACTAGTCACTATAAACATTTAAAAGAAGACTATGAACATATTTGGAAGAATTGGATGTGGGCCTTTTCGAAGTGTAACTGTGGCAAGATTTAATTTGAAACATAAGCAAACATGTTGCTTTTTCTCCATCTCAGTCTTCCGTTTAGACTTTTGCTAAAAGTGGCCTCATTATGCATTATACACCCCATAAAAGTATATAAAATAGAGCAAGAAAAAATGTGAAGTTGTAGATTTTATTGAACCTGATCCCATGATAATGAACAATTTTAACAGTAAAATTTGTTTAACAAGAAAAAGAATATCACAAACATGGTGAGATTTCAAAATGCCCTTGGTTCAGAAGTGCTCAAGTGTTTGGAACGAAGAGACTATAAAAGAAAGAATATCTGTTTATCAGTGCATTGATGTTTAATTTTTAAAGACTTCATCTAAATACCTTAATGTGGACGTTAATGTAGTGAAGGTTTTGGTTGTGATTTTCTTGGTCTTCTGAGAATGCAGTAGTTTTATGCATATTTCACTCAGCAACTTTTAATCTAGATCCTAATTTTGGAATTCTACATTATTTATAATGCTGCTTTTCCTTGTTCTGGAAAATAACACATTTTAGATGTCAGGTCTGGCATCTCTCTTATCTGTATCATAATAAAAATCTCTAAAGTGGAACATTTTAGAAAAATAAATCCTTTTAAATTTGTGGCTTTTAGCTAGTTGGCTCAGGAAAGAGGATGTGTGTGTTTCCAAATGGTACTGTTTTCTCAAGGATGGAAATGAAACGGATGTTTTCCCACCACCACCTACTGCTGCTTTGATAATATTCTCTGATGCACCAGATGGTGGGGAAAAAGTTACTCTTCTACAGCTCTCTTGGTTCTACAGTTATTTATGGGACAACGAGATCCATTTATCTACTTTTATTGCAGCTTTTCATCTGTACAGACAATAAAACCAAATAACATGATCTTTATAAGTCAACATAATTTACACAACTGATGAGCTAAGTGCATGGGGGTATTCACTGGACTTTGTGTTATCTGGCACTTTATTACTTTGTCCAAAGAACAGAGGAATATTGAACCTATACTGTAAGAAAATTCAGGTCTGTGCCTCGATAATCACACTTAAATTAACACCAAGAGTTACTTGCTGAAGGGCATCAAACTCAATGTCTTAAATCATCCTTATGAGACACTATTTTCAGTTTGCCTTTTCTAAACTCTTTTTGGATATACTATTACAATGACATTTATTTATAATTTACTGATTTTCAACTTGTACATCTGCTTATGGTAGTTGACAGTAAAAATAATAATGGCGATGATGTGTATGCTTATTTGCGTGTATTCCTGTTGATTTTTGCTGTTCCATGCTGTCCATCAAATCATCTTTATGTTACCCTGCTCTTTGTCAGCCTTTGAGCAGCAACCACTTGATTCTGTGGCTATGAAAATGCACAGTATAATTCCATAAGGATCAGTCCAGTAGTTGAGCAGTTTTTATGTTCTAGGTAATTCAGCAAACCCTAAGAGAAGCCGTCTTTTATGGACAAGCAGATCCACTGAGTCAGACTTCAAAGGAGAAGCAAAATGTTTGTTTTGTGAATTTAAGTATTTATTTTAAATTTCTTACCCCATTATTATACTCACATTAATTTAAAGCCAAGACTAACTTGAGCAAAGGGAAATACTGTGTTTTTTCACATGATACAATTGGATTTAATACATCAGATCTTCCGACTTTAGAAACAGTGCTTCTCATATAAATTGTAAATGAATTACAAATCACTTTAAATGAAGATTTTATTTTCTAAAGTCACTGATGGAACTTCAGCCTCTCCAGTTCTAACTGAAACCAGGTGTTGCTTGTTTTGGACCTGTCTTGAATAATATTCACTGTGTGTCTCCACATAATTCAACTCATTCAGTACTTGAAAAAGAATTGTTTTTGAAAAATGCTGTGCTGAAGAAAGTTGCAACTTTTACGGCTTACCTAAAACTATACTATGAATGAAAATTTGGATCAGCTCTCTGATTCAGATTGACTGATACTAAACTCAAACTCCATGTTGCTATAGCTCAATGGTTTTCAGTTCTCATTGGTTATAAAATCCAATTGAGACATACTGATTTAGTTTGGGCTTCGGTATTTTTCTAAAGAACTTGGAGATTTTTCTAACATTCATCCAGTTGAAGAACCACCGTGAAGAAACCTGAGGATAGGACATACATTTGTTCAAATTATTAACCATGGATTATACCAGTGTTTCTCAATTTAGATTGCTCGACCTTACCCCTAGAGTATCTGATTCAGTATGTCTAGGACAGGTCATGCAATTTTGAGTTTTTGGTAAATTCCTTGTGGCTGTTGCTATTGATGGTACAGGGGTGATGCTTTCAGAAGCACTGGGTTAGTCTGATGAAATGCTGACTCAGTTTTAAAAATTTCTAAAAGTTAATAACTTTAGCTCTTCATTTGATAATTATGGTCTTCCTATCTAGTCAAAATGATTTATTTGTTCCTAATACTGTAGACAGTTTACAATAAATCATTTCCCATAAAAAATAACATGACAAAAATGACACTGTGTAAAGAAAATGTTTGGGAGTATCTTTGTCAATGCAGTAACATTAGGTTTCACAAGGGAGATTTCAAGACACTCAAGTTTTCTCACTCCTTAGATAAATGACTTAAATCCATATACCAAAGGAAAGAAAAAGAAAATTATATGACTTACAATGACTTCCTCTCTCAAATGTGTCATTTAACCATTTGAATTATTTCAACAGTTCCTCTATTATTATCTGTAAGTAGTTAATCTCATTCTAGACATAACTATGGTTAAATTTCAAATCACTCAATTCACTGGAAGCAGTAGAATTTCTGGTACTTTATTTATCATTCAGGTTATAAAAGAAAAATATTGTATCTTGTGCAAATATAAAAACTCATGCTAATTTCATTTCCTAAGAAAGGAACTTAAAGTACAAATGATACAGAATAAATCTTATTTTTTGTAGGAAAGTTTCAGTGCTTATCTTCTGTTTCAAATGCAATGTAGAACCTCAGGCTGCAAAATAAAAAAAAAATGACTATCTAGAAAGTCATGGATGAAGTCAAAGAAAAAAAAAGAATGACATTATCTTTATCTCCATTTCTCTTAAATATGGTCACTTATTTCCATGTTATTCATACTGTGATTGAATCCAGGTTCAGTTACTTGCTATATGATTCTGAACACTTTATGTAACATTTTATAGCAGAGGACCTAATTACATGTATTTTTCAAGACAGCCATGTATATAAAATAAAATGGCAAAAATAAAGTTAATAAAGTTAACTTTCAATTTCTTACCTAACAAATAATAGATGTTCAATAAATGATACTATTCCACCTCATAAAAAAATCATTAAGCTCCAGCTTGACTATGCTTATGACTGAGTTATTTGATCTCATATTTTTTTCCATTTAGAGGGTTATTTTTGAATTGGAAAAACTCTTGTATTTTGACATATTTTACCTACAGTAAATTGCTGAATTTGCAATATGTTAAGGGGATAAGGAAGAAAAGTTTCACCAATAGCAAAGTATTTTATAATTTAAAATGGACCTAGACAAACTTACTTATGAAAGTAAGACAATGAGTGAAAACTTCAAATAACCAAGGAAGTTAAGAAATCTAGGTCTGTTGGTATTGACAGTTCTGTCTTATTTTTGACAAATATTGAGGTGCCATTAAAGGTTGACATAAATAAGAAATCCTCGAACATTTTACTTTTGATCTCATCCTTCATGATACCACGTTTGCATTTTTCACTTATATTTAAGTTTGGCTAATTTGAATTTCACAAAAAGTAGCACAAAATATCATAGGCTGAGAAACAAACTGAAATTGAACCAAAAAAATAAAATACACATACAATGACAACAACAACAACAATAACAACACAAAACAAGGGTACGGTTTTCATACTACATGCTAAGCAGAGGTCAGCTAGAGGATCTGATCTATGTTGCACTTGCTCTTGTACATATGCTGAATTTTCTGGAACATTCCCATTGACTGTGGCATATCATAATCTTTAAAGCATCTCCAGAGGAATACAGGAAAATGTCAAAACCAAAGAGCAAAATACAATCTCAAAGCAGCCCATCCCATACAAGCCTAGGAGACATGGACATAGAAGTAAATGTAAACCATACACCTGAAATTTCTGAAGTGATAGCAACTTAAGTAAAGAAATAACTCCATGAAGCTGTAAAGGAACTCAGATCAGAAATAATCTCCCAGGTAAAAGAAGAAATGATAAACGTAATAAAATGCTGAACACATTTAAAAAAGACATAGTTAAAAAGATTGAGGAGAACTGCCAAAAGATAGAAAGCTTGAATGAACAATGTATAAAGAAGCAGAATTCATGGAACAGATTCAAAGAGATATCCAGGAAATCAAAAACTCCATCAAAAGCTGGCAAAAACTGCTTCAATGAATGTGAAAGTAGACTTTCAGACCTCGAAGATGAGATTGCAACTAGTAAACAGGAAAGGAAAGATCTTTTAAAAATAACAAGGAGTCAGGAAATAACAATTCAACAGTTGCAAGATGATGCAAAGAAAAACAATATAATGTTGATAGGTGTAAATGAAAAAGAAGGTGACAACACAAATGATATTTACAGAAGTAATAGCCAACAATTTACATAATGTGGGGAAGGAAACTGACATGCAGGTAAGTGAAGCATGTTGAACTCCAATTAGGCATAACCAAAATAAATCTACACCTAGTCATAAAATAATCAACATCCCAGAAATTCAATATAAAAACACAATATTAAAAGCTGTTAGAGAAAAGAGACAGATCACCTAGAGGGGAAAGACCAGTAGTATCACAGTAGACTTCTTCACACAAACAATGAAGTCAAGAAGAGCATGGAGTGAGATATTTCAAATCCTAAAGAAAAATGACTTCCAATCCAGATTGATGTACCCTGTGAGACTGTCCTTCAAAATTGGTAGAGACATAAGATACTTCCATGATAATGAATAGCTGAAGAACTTCACGACCACCAAATCATCCCTGCACAGAATGCTGAAAGATATTTAAGATAGAAAAATAGCTAAGACTTCAAGAACATTAACAGAAAAAAAAAAACACTAGGCAAGGCAAACAATTAAACAGGGCAAAAGTAAAGAAACAACAGCAGAAAGATAACATGACAAACATAAGCCAATATATATCAGATATAGCCATTAATGTAAATGGCCTTAATTCACCAATTAAAAGAAACAGACTGCAAAATGAAAAAAATCCAACCATATACTGTATACAGGAAAATGATGTAACCCAAAAGGAAATTCATAGACTGAAAGTCAAAGGATAGAAAACAGTACTCCATGAAACAGGAATACACAAAAAAAGCAGGGGTAGTTATTCTGCTTGCAGAAAATGTGAACTTCAAACCAAGAATGATCAAAAGAATTAAAGCATGTCACTACATACTAGTTAGGGGAAAATTTCATGAGGAAGAGATAGCAATCTTAAATATATATGCACCAAATGTGGGAGCACCCAGTTATATAAAACAAATATTAATAGAAATGAAAAATCAAATAAGCAATAACACAATTATAACAGGAAACCTTAACACCCTATTCACATAAAGAGATAGATCAACTAGACAGAAAATCAGCAAAGAAATAGTAGAACCAAATCAAACTTGGAACAAATGGACTTAATAGACATGTAAAGAGTGTTCCACACAAAAGCATCAGAATACACATTCTTCTCAGCTGCACATGGTACATTCTCTAAAATGGACCATATACTAGCACATAGAACATGCTTAAATAAATGAAAAATAATTGAAATTATTCCATGCATATTATCTGATCATAGTGCCATGAAATAGAAATTAATGACAAAAGAAATGGCAAAAACTCCATGAACACATGTAAATTAAATAATACAGTCCTGAACAATCAATGTGTCACAGAGGAAATTAAAGAAGAAATTAAACTATATTTACACACAAATGAAAATGCAAATACAACTTATCAGAACGTTTGGGATGCAATGAAGCAGTCTTCAAAGGGAAATTTATTGTGGTGAATTCCCACATCAATGGAACAGAATGAACACAAATAAACAACCTGATGCTATACCTCAAACATCTAGAAAAAGAAGAACAAGTCAAACCCAAAGCCAAAAGAAGGGAGGAAATAATAAAGACCATAGCAGAAATTAATGCAATAGAGACTAAGAAAACAATGCAAAGAATTAATAAATCAAAGAGTTGGTTCTTTGAAAGAATAAATAAAATTGATGAACCTCTAGTCAACCTTATTATAAAAAGGAAAGAAAAAACTCAAATTCATGAAATAAAGAATGAAAAGGGTGAAATCACCACAGACCCTGAGGAAATGCAGAAGATCATCAATACCTACTTCAAAAACTTTTACTCTCATAGGTTTGATAACACAGAAGAAATGGGTAGATTCCTAGAAACGTGTGAATTACCAAAGCTGGATCAAGACGATGTCAAATTGCTGAATAACCCAGTTTCAGTTAATTAAATTGAAAATGTAATTAAAACCTTACCAACAAAGAAAAGCCTGGGTCCTGATGGATTCACTACTAAATTCTACAAGAAATTCAAGGAAGATTTAATGCCAATACTCCTCAAATTCTTCAATGAAATTGAAAAGGAACCAATTCTCCATAACTCATTTCTGGAAGCAAGTTTTACCCTTGTACCCAAACCAGAGAAAGACCCAACCAAAAAAGAGAACTACAAATCAATCTAGCTAATGAACATAGACGGAAAAATCTTCAATAAAATACTGACAAACAGAATGTAGCAAGTCATCAAGAAGATCACACACCATGACCAAGTGGGATTCATCCCAGGAATGCAGGGATGGTTCAACTACAAAAATCAATAAAATTAATATATCATATCAATAGAGCCAAAGATAAGAATCACATGATCATTTCAATAGATGCAGAAAAAGCTTTTGATAAAGTCCAACACTAATTCATGATTAGAACCCTATGGAAAATCAGAATAGATGGTCTTTATCTCAATCTGATAAAAGCTATCTATGACAAACCAACAGCATCTTATTAAATGGTCAAAAACCAAAAGCTTTCACTCTAAAATCTGGAACAAGACAAGGTTGTCCATTATTGCCACTCCTGTTCAATATAGTGCTGGAAATATTAGCCAAAGAAATTAGAAAAGACAGAGAAATAAAAGGAATAAGCATAGGAAAGGAAGAAGTTAAATTATTATTTACAGATGACATGAGATTCTACAAAGAAGACCCCCAAAACTCCATTGAAGACTTCTAGGTATAATAACCAAATTCAGTAATGTTGCTGGATACAAAGTCAACCGTC
>RJWM01019048.1:0-39834 GCA_004363535.1 Dasyprocta punctata | reverse complement strand
GTCAGGTTCACATAGTATGCTCCAGGACCTCCCTTTTTCAATGCAGAAGCTCATGTTAATCAAGGTTCAGTCTTTGCTGGGCTAACTGGTTTAGAACACAGCTCCAATAGGCTGTACCTGAGATCTGGCTAGATCTGTAGTTTATAGATAATGCCCATTGGGTAAAGAGGTCAGAGAACTGGGTTTTACCTATAAGTTATGCCTCTAACTTCTAGATTTTGAAAGGGTTAAACAAGCTCCATAGGAGACGTTGCTACCTTAGGAAGAAGGGGACCTTAGGAGGTCATCTGATTCTTTTTTCCATTTTATCCATCCACCTAATCCATCCATCCATTCATCCATCCATCCGTGCATCCAAGTATCCATCCAGACACCCATTCAATAAATATCCACTGAGAAAACATTGAAGGATGATCTGTAGCCCAGCTTCTTGATTCCTAACACAATGTGTTTTCTGCCCTGATTCACATCTGTCCAGTATGAGTTAGTGTCTGTCAGCTATAGCCAAGGGGAGGGAGTCTGGCTCAGACACTGTCACAGTTTTATTCTTTTAGTTCTTTGGTTGCTGAATTGGAGCCCCAGGCAAACTCTGCATTCTTCTTCCCTGGTTTAATTGGCCCATTATTTTAAACTTTTGTAGATAAGGGAATAAAAAAGTCAGTGGAATATTGTATTCATCACATTCAAATTAATATGCTTCATTACCACCAAGACAAGGAGCATAGTTGCAATATTTTCTCAAAACTTTTAATTGAACAGAGCATGGGAGGGGGGAAAAGCAAAAATGGAAACCACCAAGCTCAGATGCTGCTTTTCACTTTCTCAAAATATGTGCTATTTGTGATCTACTCATCTCATTAGTGTTAATTATGAACTAAAATAAAATGGCATTTAACACTGTGCTGAGGTTTTAATTAAAGCCAAACCTTCATACCCAAGGAACCTGTGAAGTCCAAAGAGTTATACTAAAATGGTGCCACCTTCTGCTGAACCGAGGGTACCCCTACATTCTCGTCATTCCCTGCTGCTGGAAGGCTGGTCCATCTGTCCATTCATCATTCAAAGTAAACTTTGAATTAACGTAGTTCTGGGACTATAATTTGTTAAGTATTATTATATTTATCATTTAAATATATTATATGCATAGTGGAGCATCAGGAACATAAAGAACATTCAAATAAGGGTGGTTAGGAGCATTGCATAGATGGTCTCACTTAATCCTGAAAAGAGTTTCAGGAAATGAGGACAAATTATTACATGTACTTTACAGGAAGTGAAACTGAGGCCCCTAGAGTTAGGTGACTTATTCAAAATACATTGACCGCATGTTTTCCTGCTTTATGATGCTGAACTAGTGCGATTACTCTGAGTTCTCTAAATCCATTCATTCACTCAGCAAACATAGGTTATGTACTGTGTACCAGGTTCTATGCTAGAAGTTGGAGAGAGCTCAGTCTTGCTGTTCTCAGGCTCAGCCGGTTAGGTCATCAGTTGGATGGTGACAACAAGGCAGTGAGATACATGCTGCAAAAAGGAGGTGGGAGAGCTTTGGGACTGCTGGGGCACTGGGCCCAGCCTGGAAATCCTGGAAAGGTTTTCCAAGGAAATAAATCTCAAGTGGAATAATTTCATCCATAGTTCCTATCAAAGGATGTAGTTAGAAGGTGGCCTAATGGTTCTTCTTCCGGAGACTGTGGCAACTTCAAGCTTACTCTGTGTTATATGGCATGGAGTTTTAGCATTTAGGAACATATTTGGTAGCTGAAGCAACCTTGTGAGACATCAGCATTGCTACCCTTACATTAGATCTGGTGATGCTGAATAACTTATTGCATGAAGGTAGCCCAGCAGGTAGGTGATGGAACTGGGGTTTGAACCTGAGGGGTCTGGTTCTAGAGCCCATGTTCTTAACCACAGAGCAGTGCTGCCTCTGAGAATACTTTTTCAGCTCAAAACTGGGAAACCTCTTCTCCATTTGCACTCCTGTAGGGAGATGTTCCCAAGTCAGCCAAATTCTTGGAAAGGACTAGATCCATTTCATGAGGTCTCTCTGGAGGATGCAGATACATCCACCCCAGAGACCTGCTGACCACACTAAGCCTGAACTGTCATTAGGAGTTTGTTTATTTGGGTCATTAGCAATAATTGTAATTATACTAATAGCCCTTTCTTTTTTCAGTACTTCCCACTTGCTAGTCCCTCTTTTAACCTCTGTGTGTACATTTTCTTATTTATTCCTTACTTAAAGATCAAGGAAATAGATAAACTATCATGCCTAAGGTCATAGAACTAGGAAGTCTCCTCTTGTCCAGGTCGGCTGGAGGCCACACTCTGGTTCCAAAGGTTATTTGGAGGGATGAGAAGGAACAGACCTAGTGAAAGGCAGCTCAAGAGATACCAAAATGACTCATCTGCTCCAGCTTCAGCACAGGCCAGGGAGGCAAACCAGTCCCACATGCTCTGGGGATGTTGCTGGGCCTGCTACACATCAAGAGTGAAAACAAAGGACAAATTTCTAAGGAACCAGCTACTAGCAAAAGGTCCTGATGGAAGTACCTCACGATACTAATAGTGACTTTCTCTGCCTCTTGAGTTATTAGTGATACTCCTTTTCATCCTTATTCTTTCTATATATTTGCTAAATTTTTCTAGAATGAGCATGATTTGGTTTTACACTCATGAAAAAAGTAACATAGAATGAAAATCCATGATGAAAAGTAATAGAGGGCCCTGCAGTAAAAGGAGTCAGGGTTCCTTGGAGGAACAGCTGGCTTCAGGGATAAGACAGGAAATATACAAAACGAGAATAAACATCTTATAGTGCCAGAAAATAAAGAAGTGCTCAGACACACACACACACACACACTCACACCATACACCACAAAATATCCCTTAATGGCAGGGCTATATATGCAAACTATAAAAACCCCTAATAAACAGAGAGGGAATAATCTGAGCAACATAAAAATAATGTTGGATTATAATCCAAAGTATAAGTGCAAATACGCATGAGCCCATACTAAAACAAACAAATCCTTCATGTAAAGGAACTCCCAATGACTTATGTAGATCCTCCACCCTCAAGGAGGTAGGATATGAATCCCTTCCTGCAACATGAGCTGTGTAAAGAGACTTCCTTCCAAAGACGACACTATGAAGACTGGGAAGGAGACTAACTTTAGAGTGGGGAAGCCTGACACACAGCTCCTCAGCTGGGTGACCAAGACCAAAATCCACAGTGCTAGGTGACACTGACAATCTGCACCTTTCAAGTGATGAGATGTGGCTGTCATTTTACCTCTGTAGTCTTACTCCCCAAACACCAGTCTAGTCATGAAGGAAGCTGCAATAAAACCCAATTGAGCAGTGTTACACTCTACAAAGCAGCCTCTGAGTTTCTTCTGGGTATATATGCAAAGGAAATGAAATCAGCACATTGAAGACATAGCCGGAGCCTCTTGTTGATTGCTCGCTCCTCACAATAGCTAATGTGTGCCCATCAACAGATGAGTGGGCAAGGAACATGTTGTACATAATGGTATATTATTCAGTCATAAAGAAGGCTGGCATTCTGTCATTTACACTAAAATAGAGGGAATCAGAGGATATTACATTAAGTGAATTAAGCCAGATGTAGGCAGAGAAGTACTACATGTTCTCTGTCATATGTGGCTGCTAAAAAAGTCAACTTGAATGTAAAATAGTGATAGAGGTTGGAAAGTGGTATGTGTGGGTGTGTGTGTGTTGTGGATAATAGCAGTTTGGATTTGATCAGTGCTCTCTGTTGCATGTGTTGAAATAGACTGAATCCATTAATAAGTAGAATTAATGCAAGTTAAAAGATGAGATCTCTGGGCACTCCAGAAAATTAATTGTAAAAGCAAAAACATCAACAAATATGTAAACAAAACATCTGTAGAATATCTTTTTAAAACTGTCAAGGTCATTAAAACAGGCCAAGGGGAGATTAGGGAGACAAGATGACCAAATGTCAGGTGGCATCCTTGATGGGATCCTAAAGTAGAAAAAATTTTTAAATTAAATATAGTCTTTAATAATAATGTAACAATATCAGTTCATTAACTGTGACAATGCTATAAATGGTTAATAAGAGAAGAAACTGAGTATGTGGACATATGAACTCTCTGTACTACTTTTGTGGTTTTTTTATAAATCTAAAACTACTCTGAAATGAAAACTTTATTTTAAAGTTAACCAGGAATAGGGTCTGGAGCAGGAGGTATAATATAAAAGCTAGGAATAATCTCTCATGCCTTATTCAGCTGGAGAAATGCTTTAACCCCCATGGATTCTTACTTTACCCTTTTTGTCCCCAAAGAAAAATCTAGAGTTTTATAAGTAAGCCTGTTTGCTGGACTGGAAGATGACAAGGTTATAGTACCTAACTGGCCCTCCGCAAGTCCCATGGGTATCTCATGGCAGTTAGATTCATTAACTTAGAATTTTTAAATGATTAACACTGATCAATAACCCACTGGGTTGGGACCTTAAATCAATTACCCCATTAATGAGAAAGAATGCTCCATTTTATTATCCAAGCCCTGGACCTTTTACAGAAATGGCTTCTGGGGTTGTGGGCTTCCATTCCCTCTGCTGCATAGGTTAATTAAAACTCCCACTCAGGGCTCTCGAGCCTCGTGCCTGTGACTTGGAATATAATTAACTGTAGGAAAAGACTCCTAGAAGGCGGGGTAGAGGTTTTGCTCAGTGAAACCCTCAGTCAGTGCTCTGAAGCTCCGTGTTTGGTCCCCAGGATGACACTACTGGAAGGTAGCAGAAGCTTTAAGAGGTGAGGCCCGATGAGAGGTCATTGGGCCCTAGGTCACTGGTGGCATGTCCTTGAGGGAGACTAGGATGGCCATTTCTTCCTCTTCATTGCTGCTTCCTTGCTCACGATGTAAATGGTTTGCTTTGCCATACATCCCCACTGTGATGTGCTGCCCTTACCAGAGGCCCAGAGCAATGGGGCCACCCAATTTTTGAATGAAATCTCCAGAAGTGTGAGCCAAAGTAACATTTTTAATGATTTGTCTTGGGTATTTCATTATAGTAACTCAAAGACAGCTAAGAGTTACTGTACTGAGGTTTAACTAATTTTTACTGAGGACTTACTATGTATTCAGGTCACTGCTCAGATGCCATTTCTTTAGAGAGATATGCCCCTTGCGCCCCACCTTATCTAAAACATCAATGCCCCATACTCTGGCCCTGCTCTAGTTTTCTGTTACTACGGATATTTAGCATACTGGTAACATACTACTACCACTTTAGCATATTTACCAATATGAGGTGTTATGTTTAGTATGCTTGTTTGGTTTTTTGCTTTGCTCTCCCACTAAAATGTTAGCCCCATGAGGACTGCCTGCTTTGTTTATCCCCAATCTCTACCATATAGCAAATGCTCAATAAACAGTTCTGAATAAACAAATGTTAGGGGATTGCTAAGTACAGAAATGAATGAGGTGCAGAGTCTGCCCTTTGAGATCTTGGAGTGCAGTGGGGAGGTCAACACTTACACAAAGTATTATAATACTGAGAAGAAAATGGTATTTGGAGGGTGTTTGGTGAGAACTGGGCCTGCCTTAGGAGGTTAGGGAAGGGTTCTTAGGGGAATGGACATCTAGTTTGCTGGGCTGGAAACAAAGTTGAGCTTTGCAAGCTGAGAAGATATTACCTTCCTCCTCCCAAAAAAGAGTAGGAGAAGGGAAGAGCTCTATTTAGGCAGAGGACAGGATGTAGGAGAGAGTATGAGCATGCACAAAGCTGAGTCAGTTGGTTAGCAAGGCCACAACATGGTAGGCAGCAGTCACAGGATGAGGCTGGGGATATGGACAGGGGCGGACCTCAAGGCCTTGGCAATTTCTGGATAACACTGTGGATGCCAACCAGAAGGTGATTATGCATTGGTAGGTCATAAATAAGCAAACGATAGATAAATAAATGAACAGGAATAGATGTGAAATATCTGCCTTTATGTTGCATTGGAAAGAGATGCAAAGTGTAATATGGGATCATGGGAACCATAACCTAGGCTTTTGGACTCAGCTCCTTTCTTATTCCTGAGCTCAGAAAAGCCTTCTATTAGATCAAGGAGTGAGCTCCAGGGGGTGGTGTCCACATATAGTCATACTGCTTACAGTCCTAAGAATTCTCTGCTCCTGCTCACCTAAACAAAGCATGGCTGGACTTGTCTTTAGGACTCACCAACTCCTAGAAGCTCACCATTAGCAAGGATCTTAAATGCTAGTCAGCATCACTGTCTTATTTTACAGACTGAAAGAAGACAGGCATAATTTGGCCAAGGTCAGATGAGAAATTATGATGGCTGTGATGTTCCAAGTCACACATGTCAGGGTACACACACGAATAAATACTTACGTGTCCCCACATTCATGAACATGCCCCTCAGAGGGGCACACATACACAGGCCCATGTGTGGGCCCCAGTAGCATACTTCGCATCATAGATGACTAGAAAATGTAACACCTGCCTCATCTGACTTTTTACCGGAACTCTAGATTCATCATCAGGCAGTGAATCTGTATTGGGTGTCTCAGAGAGTTCAAAACAGGTGCCAAACCAAAACTTGATTTCTGTCTCACCAAAGAAACTCCTAAACAAATCTCCTAAGAAAAACCAACTCCCTCATGTCCAACACCCAGGCCTTCCCTTTCCTCTATCCGTCAGTCCCCATGCAAGTCCTCCTTAGAACCTGTAGGCTCCTTCTTTAAATATGGCCCCAGTTGTTCATTGTTAATATCTTTTGCTTTGTCAGCTGTCAGCTCCATGCTGGCTCCATATCCATGACATGCAGTAAAGACAGAGCACAGGCAGCCAAGGGCAGGATCTGTTGAAATCCACTGGTGTTGGGTGGGAATGCAGGGACAGGGCACATCTGGGTGGGGTTGGAGGGCTTGTGGATCAGCAGTGTGGAGCTACACCGTGGCAGGATTCTGCAAACCGTTTGAGGAAGAATCAGGAGAGGGTCTGCTTCTTTCCCTACCCTTGAGTTCTCATCTAATGCAGACACCAAGCACAGGGTCTGAAATCTACATTACATATGGGGCAGAAACTCTGGGGTAAGGCATGAGCTGGGGCCTGGAGTCCTAACTGCCTCTTGTCCTGCCACCCAGCTAGTCAGGGAGGGATGTAAGAACAAATATCATTAGCTGGGCTTCTTCGTCCAGAAACCATAAATCAAAAGTGTTATGCTCTGAACCCCAGTGGCATTGCACCATGATTTACTTTAAGCAGACAAATGAGTGTTTTGTATAAAAATCATTCTCCTTTAAATATTAAGGGGGAAATTTTTTCCATTTTCTTTGGTGTGGTTTTTTATTATATCTTGAGGGCAAAGACTTCCAATTTCAAAATGGAAATCAATGAGAAAAATGATTGAATTTTGGAAACACAGTTTTACAGCCAACATTCTGTGTCTGAAATTACACACACACACACACACACACACACACACACACACACACACATATATATTCATATGGATATTTGGAGAACTGAAGAGTGACTGGTACATCTCAGTTTTCCAAGAAACTAACTTAGAATACAGAGTTACTTCTACAAATCACCAATGTTCTCTGTGTTTTTGGGGGTTGGAGACATCTCAAGATAAGCTTACTTCCTTGTACCCATCTCAGTGGCTCAAGGTAAGGGAAATGGACTATGTACTTGAAAAAATTGCTCAGAGCGAGCAATAAGCTCCACTCTTGTGATTATTCTACTCTTGGGAGCTAAAAAGGTGTTATCAAGAGATGAACAGTGGAGAGATGATAAGATGGAAATAATTGTAATAGGAAAAGTCTTCTTTCAAAGTTCTGAAAAAAAGAGGAAAACACAGAACAACAACAACAACAAAAAATGACAAATAGCCCAATTTAGAGTCTGGTTCCAGACAAAACCCAAAATGTTCCTGGGGCTGTGGGTATTAACTCTTTGTTGCCCTTATCTCAACACATTTTTGAGATTTCAAACCTCCAAGGTTCTAGGAAACTTTCAAAAAAGATCCTGCTATAGAAGTGAGAAGAAAGGGATGAGACACTCCTCCAGAAAGTGACAACAATACTTCTTTCTTGTTAGTCCTCTGTAGCTTTTCAGTGCTCCCTAATGAACATACACATTCACAACAAAGCCCCAGATTCTGCACTCTCTATTTCTGCCCACACTTCCATCAGGTGTCCCCTTGAGACACCCCGACTTGGGCATCTATCTGTTTCTTATGTGGGTTCTGACATATAATTGCCATAAGTAGAAGGTCACCATAACCATGAAGAGAGTAAAGCAAAGCAATGCCATGAAATCCTAAAGAAAGGGGGTTACCGAAGGCTCCTAGATCAATGTGTTCCTTCTTTAGGTTAAAAAAATAAAGTGATGATAGAAGACTAGCCACATTAGAGAAGTGTTAAAGGCACGCCTGTGAAACAGACAGCTCACCCATGAAAAAGAATAGAAGTGAGTCCATTTCTCCCTGTGTTATGCTGTGTTTTGATTCAGGGCCGGTGTATTGGGTATACTATGCACCCCCAAGTCCTCATATAATTTTGATGGGGCTGAGTTATTGGTTTGTTATTGATTTGTTGTCTGGCAATGTGAGTGCTGTGCCCGCCCAGGGGTGGAGCTGACATACAGTGTAAGGGATGGCAGGTCTTCCACTTCCGCCTTTTTCTCTCTCTCTCTCTTGCCAGTGCGCCTTGTGGCTTGCAGTCATCATGAACGGTAGACCGCTATCCCATGCTGACTTGGAGCCAACTAATGGACTGAAACTCCCAAGAAACTGTAAGAATAAACCTTTCCTTCCCCAATTTTGGGCATCAGGTATTTTGTCTCGGCAATGAGCGAAAAGTAACTAAAGCAGCTGGCATGCTATCTAAATGTACTCATAAACCATACACCCCAGGTTTTTGGAATTTTCAACTTAGAAGACTGCTCATCCTTTCATAGATCTGAGATTATTTGAGTTTCTAGGTTCCCATGACCTTTGACTTCTAAGAGACGCACCCTTGGGAAGGAATATATTCTCCACTCCCTTCCCATTGGGCCATGGATTGGCAGCAGGAGCAGCAGCAGCAGCATTTGTATTTGTCATCTGAAGCCACAGCTCTCAATGGGCAGCCCTATCCTTACCAGCAGGTCTCTCTGAGCTCTGGTCTTCATACTCAGCATGGTGCAACATCCTGCTATGGATCATCCTGCGGCTTCTTCCTCTCCTTCATCGCTCCTCTTAACTTCTTCTGCACCTGTATATATATATTACCCCATCATAAAATTCCCTTTGGTTGCTTATTTGGTATCTATTTCCTCCTGTGACCCTGACTACTACAATCACCATCACTTTTGTTACCTGTATTTGCCTCTCCCTACCTGCCTCAGTTCAAAACACATTATCTCAGGTGGGTCGGTGACAGGACAGAAGGCACCAACACCAGCAAGTCTACTTGGCTTTGCTTTCAAAACTCCCAGAATCCAGAACCAGGAAAAGATGCAGAACCAAGAAAATATATCTCACATAGAGACAGGGGAATGATAGACTCCTCTCCTTCCTTGGGCTGAGGGAAGGGAGAGAAAGAAAGAGGAGAAATTCTTAGTAGTGGTGCCTAACTCAGAAATTGATGAATTTCTGAAAGGCCCAGGACTGTGGGAGCCTCTTGGGAACTTGACACCACCTGAGGTGATGTTTCCCAAACTAGAAGAAGGAATAATCATGACTTCTCTGTCTAGAAAGTACTGGAACACCAATGAAATGCTGCTGCTGTCCTTTGTGGGCTCCAGGCAGATAGCAAGAAGAACTCTACCTTCGTCCCTGCTTTCCACCCTCCAACATCCTGCCGGCACATCCACGGTGGAATGAGGGTGACCACAAACTCCAAGGCTGAGCTATATCCCTCTCTTTTGTATCTGGGATGCTCATGGCTACTTTTGACCAAAGGAATACTGTGCGAGCAGTGCTATGCCAGTTCTGGACTTGGCCTTTTTAAAGAAGACTTGTGGTTTTGGCTTTGGTGTTTATTCTTGGAGCTCTGAAGGACTGCATGAAAAGCTGGACTATGAAGACTCCTTGGAGGATCCCTGAAGGAGAGTGGCTCAGCTGTGCCAAGTGCCCCTGCCAAGGTAGACATGTGAGTGACACCATGCTGGACAGTGCAATCTAGAAGAGGCTCAGTTAAATCCCATAGTGTGACACCACTCAGTGAAGTACAGAGCAGAAGAATCATTCAGGTGTGCCTTGCTCAAATCTCTGACAAAAGCTGGAGATCTGGTATTTGAAGTCACTGAGCTTAGAGGTAGTGAGTTGCACACTGACAGAGAATTGGTACAGGCTCTTGTACATGAAATCTAGGCAGATGCCAGCTGGCAGGGAAACCAGGAAACACAGGCTGTAGGGGCTGGCCTAGGATTGTTGCAAAAACTCAAAAACAGAAGCCAGTTCTAATCTCTCTCTTGCATACACCTGGTGTGTACACTGAGATTCATTCTGGGAAATGGGAAGGGAGGTCCTCCCTGGGCCTGGCCCACATAAGCATGCCATCAATTGGAGCTACCACCTGTTACCATGATGGAGCTCTCCAAGACTTGAAGAGCTAAGAAACTGTATCTTCCTCAGTTGTGTCCCTCACAGTTGTGCTACTCTGACTTCTTCAGCAAGACAAGGTGGCCAGAGGTCAGAGATCTGAGCCTTCAAGTATTGTATAAAGAACATCATTGCTGGGCTTGTTTTGCCTTCTCTCTTCCTCTTCTGCAAGTCCCACTTTACACCAGCCTTTGATTCCCAAGTCCTTTCCAGGGCTGTTATGCCAACCATCTACAAGCTTTTTTTCCCCAAGTGAAGAGCTTTGAAAAAAATTTCTGCCTTATGGCATAAACAGCAGTCAACAAGCAAGATGACTGATTGGTCTGAGAGGGACTTGCTTCCAGAATAAGATATTCCTCCATAACAGAAACATGATAATTAAACTTCGCTATAGTTGGGAAAACAAAGTTTCCCCAAGCAGAACATCAATTCACAGAGCACGATGCAATCAAAAGCAGGGTGGAAATAGAGTCATACTCCCAGCTGGAAAGGATGCTTGCTCTTTTCACTCTGAAAGCCAGGTTTCTGCTCTTCTCTTACCACAGAGAAACAAGAGCAGCCTGGACCACCTGAAACTGGGGGAAGAAGTCAGTCCTGTAAATCTCTGTGTACTTCAAATGATCATCAGCACGTGCAAGACCTGCCTTATGACTGGCCTAAGTTGGCCAGTTGTGGTCCTCTTTGGTGTTGGTCTGGTGTATGTGGATTGAACACAGTATAATGCAAGTGGGGGAGACTCTGGGCTCTGCCATCCGAAGCTAGGCTCCAGACAGCAGGACAGCCTCCTCTGGCCTCGGCTCTCATGTGGTCTCCTGGGAGAGCATCCCATTGGGCCAAGTATGATTCTGCATATTAACGTGAACACACAGTGAACATATGTCATTTCCATATGACTTGGCCCCAAAGGCACACCAACTTCCTCAGCTAATGCACAATCAATGAAAGAGAAATTTTTTCTAATGTTAGAGAAAAAATTCGTTTTGTTGGATGTATTTAGAATTGGTTTATTTGCATATATTATATTTTAAGAATGATTTAAAAGATTTTGAGGGTAATGTTGACAACACCCAATTTTTAGGTGCTAACTCCAGAGCCACTGAAGTCATTATTTAATAACCTTCTTTATCTACTTAACTTATAGATCATTATTTGTTTATTTTATTTTATTTTTTGTAGTACCAGAGATCAAACTCACAACCTTGCGTCTGCCAGACAGGCACTTAGGTCACTGAGCCAAACGCCTGGCCCTATTTTTTTGAGGCAGGGTCTCACTATGTAGTTCAGGCCAACCTTGCTCACATTGTAGCCCAAGGTGGCCTCGAACTCACAACACTCCTCCTACCTCAGCCTCCCGAGTGCTGGGATTAAATAGATCATTATTTTTAAAAGTAGTAATGATGCAAACTTGACCCTAGCCCATTTTTTAAGTTCAGAATTTTAGACTAGCATGCTCCAAAATTGTGACTTTATGGTACACATTATAAACACAATTTAGAGTCAGGTAGTGTTAATATTATTTTATATTTTATCTTAACATTATCTTACCATATTCCAGAAAGCATAAAGAAAATTTTTGTTTATATCATTAACTAGATAATGCTAATGCAAGTCATGTACCTAGATACGAAAGCACTGACTTCAAGGTTACTATAGAAATTAGTTACTGTTATAATTTTTGCCAACAGATGACTAATTTAACCACAGGTGGACTGACGCTATATGAAGATTCTTGATATACAGGTAAATCATGGATAGGATCTGTATTGGAAAGAATAATGAGCAAACCCAATAGTAGCTGGAAAGAATACTTTGTTTTAAGTAATATGTTTTACTTTCATTAAATTCATTAATATTCATGAGTAAATAATTATATATATGAATTTCCTACTGTAATGACCCAGATTCAACTAATCCTCACAGTTTATAATGGATTCTCAGCATCAAAGTACAGCATGATTTTACTGTGACTTGAATAGTATCGTACAGCACATACAACTTAGAATTTATTACCTCTTTGTGGACTTGACTAGAATATGAATTCTTTCAGGGTTTCAGCTGCATTTTGCCCTTTGAGGTGACCCTGCAGCACCAAAGCATGGTGCCTGACACATAGCAGGATCTCAGCAATGTTCAGCAAATGGAAAGATAGTGCCCATGTGATAGCGTGGATCTTCCATGGTGGAAAGGCACAAGAGGGGCAGGTAAGAGTGGCTGCAGGAACCAGAGCAGCCTTCTTGAAGGAGGTGGGGCAGAGCTGAGCCCCAGGACAGGGGAATGTCTGGACTTGGAGCAGGGCGTGCAGGGGACATTTCCAAGGAGCTGACAGAGAGACAGGCTGGGCTCAGTACAGTGCAGAGGTAGGAAAGTGAGACGGTGCACCTGCTGTGGAAGAAGTGCTGCTGGAGACTGGAATCTATGTGGTCTCTTTAGGCTAGTACCTTCTTTTCTTAGAAATGTCCTCCCCCAATTCAAATGCTTTTAGTAAAAATTGTGACATTGCTGCAATGTGAGCTCACTCCCTCACCTGCTAGCAGATGCTTAACCTAGAGGGTGCCTGCAGTCTTCTTCATGGGCCAGCAATGCTGAGACAAAGGCATCCATTCACACTGTCGAGAGGGCCAGGCTTTTGAAATAAACCTGAAGCTGTAGGTGGTGGCTGTCTTCTGCCATGCATGCATGTTGTACCCCTTATGTAGAAATGCTTTGGATTTCCCCACCCTGGAATTTGGAATATCTGCATATATGTAGTGACCTGCCTGGGCATAGGATCCAATGCTAAACATGAAATCATTTATGTTTCCTATGTACTTCATGCACATAGTCTGAGGATAATTTCACATAATGTTAAACAAATTGTGATGAAACAGTTTCATGATGTGGAACTTTCCAACTGTGGCATCATCCTGGTGTGCAAAAGTTCCAGACATTGGATATGTAGATTAGGGATAGTCAAGCTGTATTGGGAAAATGATAATATGGCTACTAGTAAAGGAAAGAAGAAAAGCGGGGAGGGGAGAGAGAGAGAGAAGGAGAGAGAACATGAGGACTTGAGGACATGAGGACATGCTTGTTGCTTCTTGGGAACACTGTGCCACTACTCCAGGCCATTGCTCCACGTGAGGCCCACTTGCCAACTTAGAGCAGGATGTCGCTGCAAGGCCACCTAAGGGTTAAGATAGCTACTGTTAGTTTCTGTTAGTCAGCATTAATTTAGAGATTCTTCACATGCATTTGCAGCATGAGGCCGGACTACGCACAGAGAGCCTCACAAATTATTGCACAGAACCCACTCTCAAACAGGGAGGAAGCCATGCCAATTTCTAGTTGGCAGTGATGATTATGAAGAGTAGAAAGCAAAGGAGGAGATGTGTTCATGACACTGTTTCCTGCTCTTTGCCGAAGTCACTGAGCTGAGCACAACAGGATGCAAAAACACGTGCTGGGTGAATCTGCCCAGAGCCAGCAGATGGCCCCCTACTCATCCTGCAGCAGGACAAGATGCAACATCCTCGTCCAGAAAGCTCCGACAGATGCCATCTCTCTAGGGTAGCACTGGAAGAAAATGATCTAGAGCTGGCTGTCCTTCTCCCCTTCCTCTGGGAGTGTTTCCTCTCCCTTTTCTCATTCTGCCTGCCTGAAACTATTTCTGCATACTGGGAAGTCTAGTTCCCAGCTCTTCTCCCTGGTGGGTGCAGGCAGCCTAGCCCTCACTCCTTTGTCCAGTCTGGCTGTGTGATCTCTCACCCCAAACAAGCAAAGCAAAGAAGGAAATTCTGGCAAATCCAGAACCAACCCCAATGTCTGCAGGCTTCCAGAAGGCAGGAACTGTGGCTTAGTTTGTTTGTTTTGCAGCAGTGAGGTGGAGGGCTGCAGAGGGCTGTCAGGTGGAGCTCCCAGGCTTTGCTTAGCCATTCTGACCTTCAGCCTCCCCATCTGTAAAATGGGACAGCACCATCCATATACGAAAATGTCTTAGTGGTAAAAAGCGAACTGTTACAAGTGGTATCTCGGTTCATGAATTTAAATTGTTTTTTATGATTCAGGGGAAGATGGAAGCATCTGTGTTTGTGTGAGGAAGATGGCCTTGGTTGTGTTTGTTGCTCAATGTGGAGTTTGTGTTTTCAAATGCTTTTGTTTGAGAACTGAATTGTTGTGAACAGAAGCATTCATGAACCATGGCAAGGCAGGCCATAGTCCCTCAGTGCTGCAGCAGGTACCCATGAGTCTGACACTGACGTTGCCAGACAAACACACATAAAAACCTGCACCCTTCTACTGTCCTGGCTCCTGCTTTGCATCCTACGTGGGTGACACTGCTTTCCCCTGCTTCTGAGACCCAGTGGCTGCGGGTCTTCTATTCTTGGCCCTTGGAAGCCCCTTCTCTCCAGCACAACTAACCCAGCAGCAAGGCACTAACGCTGTGCCCTGTTCTTTGTGTCTTGTTCTCTCTCCTCCCCCACAGTCAGCCAGCTCCCCATCGCTCACCCAGACAGCCACAAACGCCTATTTATTTGCCGACTAACTTCCTGGTGGTTTAATATCCCCTTGAATTACTGTACAATCTCTTTCAAGTTATATTTGATTATTTTTCACATTTAAAAACATGAACACAATTACCCAACAATGGCACGTGCCGTTACAGTCAGGAATAAAATAGTATTGCAATACTATGTATGCATCTTAGACAAGTAGTCAGTCCCTGGAAATTATGTCTGGAGTGTGGAGCAAGATCTACAGTGATAGGTACCATATAAATGCATATGAGACAATAAATAGTTACAAAGGGAGAGGATGCTGAATAATTAATCCACCCGCCTCTCCAGGAACATTCTTTATAAATCTGTCCCCCGTGTTCATTTGTTTTTTTACGGAAGCAAATATTTAAAAGTAAAGGATAAGTAATGACCAGGAAAGAGACATAAAAAGAAAAAACTCAGTGGGAGGGAGGTAGAAGATTATAGATGGTGAGGGCTTCACGATTACTGGAACATCATCCGGATGGCATTTGCTAAGGAGATGAGGTGAGGACAGGATGGGATTGTTTAATGGTAGATAGCACTGGACAGGGGCAGATCCAAGCACCCGGCATTTGCGCTAGATGAATGCCACACACTTCTTAAGCTTATGTGTAGCTGTGAAGGAAAAACTCACAGAGATGCATTGAAAAAACTTAAGTACCCACACCGCTTCCCTGATAGGAATGGATCTCCACATATCTCAAGCTAAGACTCAGATGCATTTATTTATTTATTTTGTGGCACCTGTGATTGAACTCACAACCTCACACATATCAGGCAGGCACTTAAGCCTCTGAGCCAAACTCCCAGCTAAGACTCAGATTTACTATGATGCAGTTTAAACCTTGGCTTTGATTTGCATCCCTCCAGTGAAGTATATTGACTGCCTCTCCACGCATCTTTACTTATCTCCAGCTGTCCTGTTCTGTGAAAGTTCTGTCCTGTGGTGGTCAGAGTCATCTCTCTGAAATCCATCTTTATTTAGTTGTTCCTCAAGAGACACAAAGAGCTCAGGCCTTCCTGTCCTTCAGCTATGTCACCAGAGATCAAGTCCTGCTCATCTTTTCTAGCTACACAGTCTAAAATCCTCCTGATCTGAAGCCCTCTATTAATACATGAGCCTAGAACCAGTCATCTGTACCTAAGCAAGAAATAGGATTGTTTTTGTTTGAATGTTTCAGATCTATATTCTTTATCAGATATATTGTTCCCAATATTTTCTCTCATTTTGAGGTTTTCCCTTTAATGATGTCTCTGAGAACAGAAATTTAAAACTATTGGAGGTAAAATGGTGCAACTACTTAGGAGAATTCTAAATTGGCATTTTTCTTTTTAAAGTTAGGTATTCACCCACTAAGTTGCAGCAATTTCAAGCCCAGGTATCTGCCCAAGAGGAAAGAAACATATGCCTAGAGAATACCTGTATGTGAGCAACAAAGTAGCTTTATTTGTGATAGCCCCATATGGGAACCAACTCAATGTCCATAAACAGGTGAACTGATAAACACACTACAGTGCACTCATACAAAGGAATAGTAGAGCAAGTAAGCAATGAATGAACCCTGAAAGAATCTGGCTGAGTAGAAAAAGCTTGACAAGAAAAAATGCATGCTGTGTATCTGATTCATAAAAATTATAGAAGACGTAAGTAATCTGCAGTGACAGGGAGCAGATCAGTGTTTACTGAGGTGGGGTCTGGCAAGGAGGAAGGAATGGAAGCCAGGTTTAGGGTGAGGCATGAAATATTGGGGGATGAGAGTTTTGTTCCTATCTTAATTGTGAGGGTTTCATGGGTGTAATCATACGTGAAAGTTAATAACATTTTTAGTTTCTACGAGAATTTCAATTATGTCTCAATATATCTCTGTTTATAAAACAGAATTTGAATCTTTACATTGAAGAGTGTGTAATTTATAACTAACTTTTAGCAGCTTTTGAAATTCCTTTCTTTCCTTTCTTTTCCTTCTGTGTCCAGCTGTTTAGATGTCTTGCTCTTCACAAGGCACAGACCCTGCCCAGAACACTCAGCCTCTGCAACTTTTCTGGCTCTTTCCTTACTCACTGCTCACTCCTCTGTCTCCTGAAGATCAACTGAGCCTCTACAGTTTCGTTTGCAGTCTTCTTTCACTGTACCTGTCCCCTACCTGAATTTTCCATGACAAAGAAAAGGCAAGGAATCATTCCCTGGCTTTCTCCCTGCCTCTCTCTCTGTCAATCTCTCCCTCTTTCTCTCTCTCTTTCTCTGTCTCTCTCTCTCTCTCTCTCTCTCTCTCTCGTTCATTGTCCTGCTGCATTACCAAAGCCCAGGTAACTGCTAGTGACAGGATTATACTGGAGAGAAGGTGTTGAGTGATGAACAGGGTAGCACATCTACAAACCTAAATAGTGTCGCTATGTCAGTTAGAAAACAGTGCTCTGTTCAGGTGGATAAACCTAAAAAACAAAAAACAAAACAAAACAAAACTGCTGCCTTCAGGGCAGATGTAAATTTGTATTCGCTTAGTTTAGGAACAGATGGTGTCATCCTGTGAACTAAAGGTGGACCCTTTGTCTGGTACACAGAGCCCTGTGCCAGGGAGCATGGCTTGGGGAGCTGAGCATGGCTGGCTTTCAGCTCCCACTCACCCTGTCATCCAGAGCTTTTGTTCAGCACACAAGCCAATCGCCGGACACTGACAACTGGGAATGAAAAGGCTTTCACGGCTGACAAAGTCAAATATTTGAGAATAATTACTTGATAACAAATCTTGTCCTCATATGTATTTTTATTTTGCATAAAATGAGTGTATTCATTCAACTGTTGGGAAACATCTGTTTTCAGTTTTTGCGGTTGCAAATGGTGCCACAACAGATATTTTTGCTTATTATGATTCTTTTTCTCTTCCTTTTCTACTTTTGCCTTCTGCTCTTCTCCTTTTCCTCTTCTTCCTTGTCCTCACCTTCCCCTTCCTCTCTTCCTCTTCCTTCTTTTGCTTTTTTCAGTTCTGGGGACCTAACTCAGGGCCTTGCACAGGTCAGGCAAGAACTTTATGACTAAGAACTTTATGACTACCCTTATGGCCCCAAGACCAAGAGTTCCTTTTGGATAAATAATACTGATATTGTTGGGTCATTACTGGGTCAGTCCAGCTTTTCTAGACATTGCCAAATTATTTTACAAAGGATTGTATCATTTGACTTTCCCAATAGTAACATATAAGAATTCCTGTTCCATATTCGGACTCAATTTTTTATTAAATTTTTAAATTCTTATCAGTCTGGTGATTATGAAATTATAACTCTTTTTTAAATTAAAAAACTATTTTAAAGTAGTTTTAGGTTCATAGCAAAATTAAACAGAAAATACGATGTTCCCTGGTTCCTGAACAAACTCCCCCTCTGTCTCACCCTGGTGACAGTGGTACTTTTATCACAGTGGTCAAACGTGCACTGAAATGCCATCACACACAGTCTGCAGTTTACATTAGTGTTCATTCTTGGTCTTGTACATGCTATAGGTTCAGATAGGGTATAAAGGTAAGCAACCATCACTGTAGTATCATACAAAATAATTTCGATGTCCTAAAACTCTTCTTTCCTTTGCTTATTCACCCCTCCCTCCTGCTAGTCCCAGCAACTTCTGCTCTTTTCAACGCCTCCATAGGTTTGGTTTTCCAGAATATGATAGTTGGAATTATAAAGGACAGAGCCTTTTCAGACTGGCGTCCTTCATCAGTAATACACAATTAAGTTTCCTCCAGGTCTTTTCATGGTTTGATAGCTCATGCCTTTTTGCACTGAACAATATCCAATGTTTGATGCGCCACAGTTTATCCATTCATCCACTAAATGGCATCTGAATTACTTCCAAGTTTTGGCACATAGGAATAAAACTTCTGTCAGGATCTGTATGTGGGTTTTGTTAATGCATGAGGTAGAAATGGTTTGTCCAATTTATTTAGTAAATACCAGGGAGCATGATTGCTGGATTGCATGGCAAGATTACATTTAGTTTTGTAAGAAACTACCAAGTTGTCTTCCAGAGTGGCCATGCAATTTTGCATTTCCATCACCAAAGGATGAGAGTTATGGTTGCTCCATATCTTTACCAGAATTTGGTGCTGTCAGTAATTTGGATTTTTGCCTTTCTGAGAAGCATATAGTAGTATCTTATAGTTCTTGTAATTTGTCATTGCCAATGACATGATGGTGAATATCTTTTTATAAACTTACTTTCTGTTTATCTTCTTTGGTTTCTATCAAAATCTTTCACACACTTTTCAATTAATTTATTCATTTTCTTATTGTTGAGTTTTAAGACTTTGGATGTTTCAGATAACAGTCCTTTATCATATGTGTTTTCTTCAAAACACAGAGCATAGTCCATGACTCATCTTCTTATTCTCTTTACAGCTTCTAAAGTTTTTTAATTTTAATGAAGATCAGCTTATAAATTACTTCTTTCCTGGATTTGGCCTTTGGTGTTGTATCTAGAAAGTCATTTCCATAACCAAGGTCACATACTTTCTTCCATATTATCTTTAGGAGTTTTTAGTTTTAAATTGTACATTTAAGGTTATGATTAATTTTGAGATCATTTTTGTGGAATGTGTAAGATTTGTATCTACATTCTTTTTTTTGTATGTGGATGTCCAATTACTCAAACAATATTTGTTAGAGATACTATCTTTACCTTTGCTCCTTTTTATGGGTCTCCTTTTTGACTCTATTCTGTTCGTTATTTTTTTTCACCAATATCATACCTTGATTCCTGCAGGTTTGTAGTAAATCATGCAGCTTTCTAGGGTCAGTCTTTCAATTCCATTATTTTTAAACATCAAATTGGGTATTCCAGATTGTTTATCTCCCCATAAAAAAACTTTGGAGCTGATTCATTGATATCCACAAAGTAACTTGCTGGGATTTTGAGTAGAACCACATTGAATTTATAGGTCAAGTTGTAAAGGATGTACATCTTGGCATATTAAGTCTTCTTATCCATAAACATATACTATCGCTTAATTTGTTTAGTTCATTGATATTTCTCATCAGAATTTTACAATTTTTCTTCTATAAATCTTGTACATATTTAAAAACATTATACCTAATTATTTCAACTTTAGGGAGGTTAATATAAATGGTAATACATTTCTAATTTTATGCTCCACTTGTTCATTGCTACTGTATAGGCAAACAATTGAATTGTGAACATTAATCTTATATCTTGCAGTCTTACTATCATCCCTTAGTAGGTCTAGGAATTTCTGCTTGTTTGTTTGTTAAATCCTCCAGATTTTGTATGAAGACGTTGTGTTCTCTGTGAATGAAGACAGTTTTACTTTCTCCTTATTTTACATACCTTTTATTAGTGTTCTAGTATGATGTTACTTTTTCTTCTTAATCTTCTCACTATTAAAATGATGTTAGCAGTAGGTTTTTAAAAAATATGTAGATGTTCTTTATCAGTCTAAGAAAGTTTCCTTCTTTGCAGTACCATGCTGTTTTTATATCATAGTAGTTTTGTAGCATAATTTCAAGTCAGGGGTTGTGATGGCCTCTGCCTTGTCTATGTTTCCTAGGATTGTTTTTACTATTCTAGGTCTCTTCTGGTTCCAAATTAATTTTAGGAATTTTTTCTCTAGTTCTGTGAGGTATGTTAATGTCATTTTGATTGGGATTGAATTAAATCTGTATAACAGTTTTGTTTGTTTCACTACATTGGTTCTTCCCATCCATGAGCAAGGGATATCTTTCCATTTTCTGGTATCATCTTCAATCTCCTTTTTCAGAGTACTGTAATTTTCAATGTATAGATCTTTTACTTCCTTTGTTAGATTGATTCCTTAGTATTTCAGTTTTTAAATGCTATTGTGAAAGCATTGAAATTTCTCTCTTGATGTTGGTGTACAGAAATGCTATTGATTTTTTAAGTGTGGACTTTGTATCCAGCTATACTACTGAATTCAGTTATTAACTCTACAAGTCTTTCGGTGGAGTTTTTGGGGTCTTCTATGTAGGGTATCATATCATCTGCAAATAATGGTAATTTAACTTTTTTCTTTCCCATCCTTATTCCTTTTTTTCATTTTTCTTGTCTAACTGCTCTGGTTAATATTTCCAGAACTATATTGAATAGGAATGGTGATAGTGGACATCCATTTCTTGTTTCTGATTTTAAGTGTGGAAGCTTTCAGATTTTGGGCATTTAGCATGATGCCTGCTCTTGGATTGTTATTGACGGCCTTTATCAGATTGAGATATTCCAATTTTCTGTAGGGTTTTTATCATTAATGAATGTTGGACTTTGTCACAAGCGTTTTCTGCATCTATGGAGTTGATCATAAAACATGGACCTGAGGATCAATGAAACAGATTAGAAGATGCAAAAACAACACCAAACACATTCAGCTACCTCATCTTTGACAAAAGGGTCAAACATGTTCACTAGAAGAAAGATAAATGGTGCTGGAAAAACTGGCTTTCCACAAGCCAAAGACTAAAACTAGACTGATGTCTATCACCATGCAGAAAGTTAAAATCAAAATAGATCAAAGATGTAGATATTAAAACAGAAACACTAAATCTGCTGGAAGACAGAATGGTTAGAACTCTTGAAGACATTAGGTGGAAGCAAAGATTTCATGAACAAAATCCCAATTACACAGGAAATCCTATAAAGAACTACAAAGAATCAACAACTGGAATCTCATTCTATTAAAAAGCTTTTGCACAGCAGAAGAAATTACCAATAGTGTGAAAAGACAACCATAGAATGGGAAAAAATATCTTAGCCAGTTGTCTCTCAGACAAAGGAGTAATATCTAGAACATATAAAAAACAGAAAATAATCAAACCCACCAAATTTAAAGACCCAATTCAAAAATGGGCATACCCACTTTTCAGAGGAAGAAATAAAAATGGCAACTAAATATGTGAAAAAATGTTCACCATCACTGATCATTCAAGAGATGCAAATTAAGACAATGCTGAGATTCCACATCACTCCAAAAAGAATGGCTAGTATCAGGCCATCAACCCATAACAAATGCTGGAGTGGCTGTGGGGACAAAGGAACACTAGTCCACTGTTGGTGGGAGTGTAGACTGGTGAAACCATTGTGAAAGTCAGTGTAGAATTTCCTCAGAAAACTAGGATTAGAGGTCCTATTTGATCCAGCCATTCCCATTCTGTGAATGTTCCTGGAAAAATTAAAAACAGCATATCACAGTGATATATACACACCCATATTTATAGCAGCACAGCTTGCAATAGCTAAATCTTAGAAACAACTAAAATGCCTATCAACTGAGGAAAAAACAAAGACAATGTGGGTTTTTCATACTATGGAGTACTACTCAGTCATAAAGAAATATAAACTTGAGACATTTATAGGTAAATGGGTGCACCTTGAGAACATATTCTTAAGTGAAATAAATTGGACTCACATGTGTAAATATCATGATGTTCCTCTGGTGGTATGAGACACCAAATGTTTAAATAAGAAGCAAACTGTATGAAAGTTATTGTGAAAGAGGAAGAAATTGCTCAAAAGAACGGGGAACTAGGAGGTGAGAAGGGGGGGGAAAAGGAAGAGGCAAAAAAGAGAAAGAATCCACACTCTTAAAATAAGTCAGACAAGTATTTAAATATCACATTGTTTCCCTAGTTGGAGAAACTGAAAAGGTATATAAGGGCCAAAATGTATAAAAGATACTGAGAAATATAAAGAAAATATTCAAATGGGAAGGGGAACAAGGAATGGGGACAGGGAAAATGAAGAAAGGAAAAAGAAAAAACAATAGAAGGGAAAAAATGGAAATAAGTTTTTGTAAACAAGGAGGGGAAGAGTGGTTGAAGGGCGAAGAGGAGATCAGGGAAAAAAGAAGAATCAAGAAGTATGTACAGGCACAAACTTCCTCTAATAAATGTGATCATTGTGTATATCTAAAATGTACCAATAAAATTAATTAAAAACAACAACAACAAAAAAGAAAGTTTCCTTCTGTTCCTAGTTTGCTAAGAGTATTTTTTAAAAATCATAAGTGGATGTCAATTTTTTTCCAAATGCTTTTTCTACATCTATTAATATCATGGATTATATTAATGATTTTTGACAGTTAAACCAGTCTTGTATAGCAGTGATAAATTTCATTTGGTCATGGTACATATTACGTATTATATATTGTTGGATTCATTTTGATAATACTTCATTAACTATGTTCCTAAAAGATACTTGTGTCTACTTTTCTTTTCGAGTAATACTCTGATCCAGTTTTGGTATTAAGGTAATGTTGATCCCATGAAATTCATTTGAAATATTCCTTCTACTGCTAATTCTGGAAGAGATTAGAAGAGATTAATTTCATCCATAAATGCTTGGTGCATTCATCAGTGAACCCATCTGGGTCTGGTATTTTCTGTTCTGCAAGCTTATCAATGATTTATTCCTTAACAGATATATATTGATACAGATTAACTATTCTTATGTGACCTTTGACATGTTATCTTTCAAGGAATTTGTACATTATACAGAGTTAATCAAACTTTTAGTGATAGCGTTGTTTGTATTTTCATTATCATTTTAATGTTCTTAGAATTGGTAGTGATGCCTCTTTTTCAGTTCTGATGTTACTAATTTGTTTCTTTTCTTTTTCTTAACCTGACTAGAGGCCTGTTGATTTTACTGATTTTCTTGAAGAACCAGCTATTGCTTTCATTGGTATTCTTTAGTTGATTTCCTGGTTTCAATTTATTTTACTGATATACTGATATTTATTATTATTTTTTTCCTACTATTTTCACTTCTTTTTCTAGTGTCCTAAGGTTGAAGCTAGATGACTGATTTTAGGACTTTTTTTTCTAATCAATGTATTCAATGTTAGGAATCTCCCTTTCACATTGATTTTGTTATAGTCTGCAAATGTGACAAGTATTCTCATTTTCACTTAATTGAAATATTTTAAAATTTTTCTTGAGATTTCTTCGCTGACCCTTGTGTTATTTAGAAAAGTGTTGTTTAATCTCCAATCATCTGGGTATCTTCCAGCTTTCTGCAATTGATCTCAATGTTCAATTTCAATGTGGCCTGAGAGAACAGACATTTTATGATTTATAGTCTTTAAATTTTATTAAGACATGTTTTAAGGCACAGGATGTGACCTTGGTGAATATTCCACATAATGTTTTAGAATATGTAACCTGTTCTTGTTTGATGGGTGATCCGAAGATGTCAGTTATGTCCAGTTGGTTGAGAGTGCCACTGAGTTCGGTTATGTCCTCCTTACTCATCTCTGCCTGCTGGCTTTGTCCACTTCTAAGAGAGCGATGTCAGTCAACAACTGTAACAGAGGGTTTATTATTTCTCCTTGCATTTATGCGACTTTCTGCAGCACATATTTTGAGGCATTGCTGTTGGGTACGTACTCATTAAGACCTATTTTGGGGGTACATTTACCCTTTAAATCACTAAATAATTCTTCTCTTTATCCTACTAACTTTTCCTGCTCTGAAGCCTGCTTTGTTTGAAATGTAAATAGCTACTCCTGTTTTGTTTTGATTAGGGTTATCGTGTTTTCTCTTTCATTTTTTGATCAATTTAAGTGTTCTTTTCCTTTTAAAGCCTGTTTGAGGAGGATTTATGGCCCTACTAGTTGAAGAAAGATTTTCTAAAATAATCACAGAATCTCCTTGTAACCTCTAGGGTCAACCAAAGGACTAATTTTCCAAAGAGCACACACTTTAGGAAACGCCAGTCTACAGCAACAATTCATTTCAACCACAGATTAGCTACTGGGCCAGTGCTAGAAGCCTAGAGTCAAACAAAAATGGCAGGAGGCCCTTGGAGCAGGATGGCTATGCCTGCCTGTTCCCAAGAGGGCTGCGTGGAAGGCACTGGATGAAGACGCTGGTCTCCAATCCTCAAGACCAACTCCCAGAAACTAGAAATTCTCTGCTTCTGTTTGAGGCCTGAGGCACCTGCTTCACCATAATCACATAGCAAAGAGGCTTTTACTGAACTTCCTGTGACTTGAAGACAAAGACCTGTGCTGAGGTCCTTAGACAATCAACTGGACCTGGGCTTTCAGCCAGTGCCCCGCACTTACGGGCCCCTTCTTTCAAGATCTCTCCATTGTCTAGTGGCTGGAAACCTCCATCACCCTCAGTCCACAAACACTATTGAGCCAACAGTGCTGGACAGAGACACAAGTCAGCACCCACTCGGGTGACAGGAAGGCACTCCGGCTCCTGTTTCTTCCCAGCCCAACATCTTCTTCCCCAGCCCTTAATTGATTCAATAGATTCTGGACTCTGCCTCTGGCCTCCTCCTCCACCTTGAGGCACCTCACTCAGAAAGGCCAGAGAGATGCATAAGGATGTCAACACATTGAGTCTCTGCTCAAAGTCTCCTATGGCTTTGTTGATGACCTCCTCATCTGTAAGTCTGACCACTCTGTGAGGCCAGGGACCCTGTCTTTTACTTTTCAAGACCTAACCTGGAGTCTGACATCAAAGGGGTGTGCACTAAATATCTGCAGAAGGAATGTGCAAAAAGTGGCATTTGAGGTCATCAGCTGGCCCACCTGACTTCGTTGGCTCCATCTCCCAAGGCTCTCCATGGACTTTGCCAGTAGCGAGGCAGTGAGTCCTGCTTTGTGGCACTGTCGATGGTTTACAGCCAAGGAAGAGAAAGTTTAGAGAAGTTCAGTGGCCCATTCAGAAAGGAATGGTAAGGGTCAAACCCAAATGTGCATCATGCGTGTGTATACATCAGCTTACTTTATCCCCAAAGCAAGACTGAGAGTGGGTATCACACTTAACATTGGACCAGGGGCTTGGAAACCTGGCCCATGGCCACCCACCTGGCTGTGATTTGAGCCGTAACTTCTGACTGCATACCTGATACCTTTACCTCTACTTCCATCTCCCCTCTGACTCTTTTTTCCAACTGCGGGGTGAAAGGTGGAGGAGGAACAGATGTCACACACTGAAGAAAGGCAGGCACCTGTCCTAGAGAGGCTGGCAGTTAATGAAAAACTCACAGTAGCCAAAGACTTGGTGTCTGGAAGCAGATCCCCATTGAAGTCCTAGTCAGTATCTGGGGCCTCAGAGCACCTAGCCGGTACCCCATGCGACTTTGACATTTCAGTTCTAGTGCTCAGATGTCACTGGAAACCTGACCCTATAGAGATGTCAGAACCCACTCTCCCACATGCACTGGTAATCGGAGCCTAGAGCCCCTCCCTGCTGTCTGGAACTTGGTGCGAGGTGGTGAGCAGGACAAAAGTGATGAAAAGAGACAGAGCCTGGAGTGGTTGATGTGGTTGGCGGGATGTTATGAGTTTGGAAACAGCCGAGGCTGCATGCCATTGAGGATGGGGGCCTTCCAGAGACCCAGGCAGGACTGATGTGGTCCCAGAAAGCTCCTTGCACCCTTCCGTCCCATGCCTGCAGTTCTCAGCCATTGAAAGCTGCCAGAAGATCTTCAGAGCCAATGTACTCAATCACGGGGAGATGCCACGCCCCGCTTGGAGCAGGCAGCCCAGTGCAAGCCACATGCAAAGACAATGGGGCCAGCTCCTGGCCTGACAGTATCCAGAAGCCACCATCCCTCTACCTCCCCCAACTAAGGTTAGGGACTCCCAGCAGGAACCCAGGGTTCAGTATCTCCTTTCCAGACCCAGAGAAATCTCTTTTGGGACAGAAATCCACACATTGAGGTTCACCCCAGAAGAGAGTTGAGATACAATGAATCGATCATATCTTACTGTTATGGCTTTTGCTCCCAAACTGGCAAGTGTGTCATCATCACACAGCCCTCCCGACTGCTTGCACCTGACTTACCTGCAAGAGAGAACACAATGGGGGTGACAGCCACCTTTTGAGGAAAGTCAGGGTCTTAAACGGCTCTCCCCATCCAGGCAACGTCAAGTAGGGACCACTGCACGTTTCTCTTTAGGTCTTGACTTTGACCAAGTCAGCTCCCTGAGCGATGTGACAAGGCACCAAGGTGGGGCCTGGAAGGAGGCTGTTCTAGTGACCCAGAGCGATGGGAGGTCACATCCAGAGGACTGCGGGCAGAGGGAACCGAAGTGCAGCAAGCACCAAGGCATTTGTGGAGGCAATAAAGGAGATTTAGCCTTCTGGGTTGATAGTTGGGGGCACACTCTGCTTGGATTGTTTCATTGGCGGGGGGGAAGGAATGATACCACCCAAGATTTATTCTTTTTACTTAACAACCAGTAATTTGCTGAGGTTTTTTCTATCCTCTGCATAGCTGCAAGCCAAAAGGAATGAGCAATTCTGGGGTAGAGTTTTGATTCTCCTTTAGAAGATGATGCTCACCCCTGCCCTTTGCCTGTTACTGAACAGAAATCTGTTTCTCCCATCCCACACTCACCCCTTCCCAGAAATTCCCTGTGGGATGTTCCCAAGCTCCATGGTGCTCCAGACTGTGAGGTGTGTTAGGGGCTCAGGCCATGGCAAGACCAGGCCGAGAACCTTGAATAGCAACACTTCTCCCCAGGTATGTACGAACGTCCGGCACACACCGGGAGATGTTAGTAAGCACGGCTTGTCCTGCTGTGTTATGTTCCATGTCCTTGGTGCATAGGTGGAGTGACAACTCTTCATGACCTTGAAGTACTAGGGAGACATATTCACTTTCGATCTTTCCCTAGGAGTGAATCATTCTAGTCCTGAGATTCAGAAGCAAATGTTCACCTGAAATACAAGATGGCAGCTCTGGGCGCAAACTCATCTAGATTTAACCGACTTTCCCACACCCTGCTAATGCATTTCTGGTATCAGACTGGGCTAGGAAGGGCCCTTCCTGCATGCCCCCTCACAGCACTGGTATTCTAATACACACTGGGATTCTCTCTGCCCACCACTTTTTGACATTGAGACCACTGTCCTTGTCTCAGAAGATGAGACCAATATCCATTTAGTTTTCTTATCAGCCACTTTTGGCTCATATTACTTCTCCCTTGTAAACTTTGCTAGATGAGAAAAGCGAGTGCGGAGTGTTGAAGCAGCTTGCGGAGGCCGCTCAGCAGTGGCTGCAGGATGTAAACCAAGGAGATCTGGCTACCGAGCTCAGCCCTCCACCACCGACAACTGGGGCCCTACTTGCGTTACTGAAGGATCCAACAGATTGAGACCTTCTGTGTAACAGAGAAACTACCCGAGCCGTCAGTTCTCTTTAGTGTTTGACGGCTCATGTATTCGATGAAAACTGTAATGGAGCCAAACTCGGGGTTGCTTGCTGCGAGGTTATACAGCTGAGCGCGGAGTCTGTACTCAGCACAGCCGCGTCTGGACTTCCTGTACCTCTGAACAGAACTGGACGGGAAATTAAAGATCATCTCTAGGCAGAAGGCTGTGCGTGTCTTATCATTTTAATCGGCAGCAGCAGTAGGGGAAATAGAAGCAGCCGCAGGGCTTTGGTCAGAGTCTCAGGTGAAAACTCTTGAAGAAATAAAAGGTTGGCTTTTGCAGGTGAAGCATAGATTTGGGTCCTAGAGAAACCTTGCTTGATCCCTTCTATGGGGTTCTCCTTTATTTGTGGAAGAGAAATCACCTGGGCTCTAATCCTTGGTCCTGGGCCTCCCGGCCTTCCCTGGGCTGCTGCTGCCCTCTGCTGGTCAGACATGGAATTGGTAAGCAGGAAGCCAAGGCGTCCGCCGCTCCTCCCATTGCTATCGCCCTAGCTTGGGAGTGGCCACAGGAGCAGCCAGGAGCTGAAGGAGGAGACCACTTTAAGCAGGGCCTAAACTACGAAAACTACAAAACTACGTTCAGGACTGCTTTGGGCACCTGAACTAGGATGAAGGGGAGAGATAGCGGGGAATGAGAAGGACCAGGAAGCAGGTCTACTGCAGGGGTCCACACGACCTCCTTATCACCTTTCAGCAACTCCTACCCGCTGGGAAACAGCCATTAGTCACTTTTCAGAAATTGCCACTCAGAGTGGTCATTCTCATTCCATGGTTGCCAAACTGCAAACCGCGAGGCCCAACTGCCTGCATTCACATCTCTGACACTGGCTATGTGAACTCAGGCGAATCACTTTCTCTGGCCCAGAGGCGCCACTTTTCCCTATGGGCCTTGGCGACCGATGAAGGTGGGCGCCGGCGCGTGCAGCCCTCGCTCGGGAAAGGCAAACGCACCTGCTGTCCAACGCGCGCTTTGCAGGCGCGGAAGGGATTAGAAGCTGGCCGATGGCCTTCTGCAAGGGCACACGGCCTTGGCCTTCCAGGCTTGGGCTGAGGTCAGAGGCGACGCTGCCTTTGTCTGAAGCGCAGCGTTAACCTGGCCACGCCCAGATCCTCCCTTGGAGCAGGTTCCCGCTCCAGGAGCCACCCTGCTTCCGGCACCTCTCACTTCTGTCTGCTTTGAGCGGAACCAAAAGGCTAGCGCACCAATCGCCAGATCTTTTTTTTCTCCTTGTACCGTGCATCACCTTATTTTGTGTTAATGTGTTGCACAAATATTATTGGAGGGCTGTTCTGGGCCCACCACCAGCTAGAGGCGGAGAATCTGCAGTGACAAAACTGATAATCAACTCACCTTCATGGAGCTCACATTTACCTAAGTGGGGCGTGAGGAGCTAGGAAAGAAATGGGTGAGCGAGTGAACCAGATAGCATCTTGGAGTGTGAATGCCAGGGAGAGACAGGAAAGCAGTGAAAGAGGGGCGTGGGTATTGCTACCTGAAAGAGGACTCAGGGGAGGTCTGGCTCGTGGGAAAATGAGCCATGTAGATGTCAGGGGAAGACTGTTGCAGTGGAGGGTGCAGCACATGCAAAGGCCCTGAGGCAGATGAATGGGTGTTAGGTTTGTGGGACAGCAAGGAGGCAGACAGCAGTGTGTGAAGTGCAGAGGGGAGGAGCTGAGGGGTGTGAGTGCCTAAGATCATACAGGGCCTTTACTTGGGGTGGGATAGAAAGTGATGGAGGGGTTCTGAGCGGGGAGAGGGGGAGGCTGACTGTTTGCAGAGTATTCCTCTGTCTGCTAGGTGGAGATCAACTAAAAAGGGAAGGCAAGGACCAGAGCAGGGAGACCTATGAGGGCTGAGGGGCTCCCATAAAAATGCGGGACGAGAGCTGGGGTGGTCGTTTGCACGGGGGTGGCTGCTGCTTAACAGGAAACTTGCCAGGTATTCAGGATCTGAGGAGAAGAGGGGTCAGGGGTGAGGGGACTGACGGCTGGGCTAGCGGTCCCTGGTCTGCCAGAAAGGACAATTGTGATCTCTCAAGTGCACATTACAAGATTTACCTGAAACTATATGTTACCTTTTTTCAGTTGCTGTACATGCTCTTGCCATAAAAGTAATGTTTGTTGTAAAGGGTTGCTGATTCACTGTGTGTTTTCTGACTTTGGAGGCACACAGTGAATATGCTCTTTGTGGGCAGCCGGTGCGTGTACATGATGCATCCTAATTCTTTTCACACCACCTCCTCTCACCCTCTTTCTCCCTCTGTATGTTCTGAATTCAAGTGGGTTTTCATTCAGTGGTCCTGACGGTGCTGTGGATGGCTGGAGGTGGGGGCCAGCCTGCTGCAGACAGGGAGGTGGACTTTGGATTCAAAGAAATCTGGTTGATGAGCCTGGCCATGGCCTTGGGCAGGTGGTTTCACCTCTCTGAGCCTCCATTTGTTGCCCCATAAGGCGAGGATTATGGGACCTGCAGCCTCAAGTGCCCAGTGAATGCTCACCGCTGCCCACTCTCTGCCCTGTCAGAGCTGTCCTCTCTTCTCACTTTAACGCAGACTTGTAGGACCCTATCCTTTCTTGGTCCACCATTTTCTCCTCTACCACATGGGGACAAATCCCTGCTCAGAGGGCTCAGAGCAAGCAGAGTGACTCAAAGTGGTTGAGCCACTGACAAGAGCTGAATACAGCAGGCGCTCCATCAGTGCTGCCCTCCTACAATCCTGGCGCAGCGGAGCTGGCTCAGAACAGTCCCACCTGTTTTAAGTGCTCAGGCCTCACTGATGCAATCCCCTTGCAGCCAGAGCATCATTAGGGCATTGCTCTTTGGACCCTGCTTTATGCTGCCCTCATCCCTGTGTGTTCTTGTCCCCATGCCTCTGGGTTCAGGCTCTGCCTGGCCTCCTCTGTCATCCCTCACTCCCTTGGTGAAATCATCAACAATCCTGTAATCTCTCTCTCCTGCACCACTCTCTCCTTAACTCCAGACTCCATTCCCAGCTGCCTTCTTGACATTTCCACATTGAAGTCCCACACGATGACTCTCAGACTTCATAAAACAAGCCTCCTGCAAATGTGCTCCCAACTTGCTCTATGTCTCCCTGTGACATTTATCAAAAACTATTATCCTAGTCATGCAGATATTATTTTGGAGACTTCTCTGACACCTGCCTCTCACACCCATAGCCAGACCATTAGTATGTGCTGTCGGCTCAACCTTCAAAATATGCCCAAGCCCAGCTGCTTCTCACCACTGCCACTGCACTGAGGCGTGGACACACCTTGCCTGGTCTCCTGACTGGTGTGCCTGCTTCCCGTGGTCTGGCACATCCCTGGACCCCTGTGATCCTTCGATGCATCTAAGAGGATCATTGTCCTCTCACGCTCAGTGTTCTTCAATAGTTCCCAATTTCCCTGCAGAATAAAGACAGATCCTTGCAAAGACACTTCTCTTGGTTGGAGCCAGAGCTCTGAACAAAATCAAAACTGGGTAGGCCCTTGGAGTGCATGGCAAGGGGAACGGACCGGCAGGAAGGCCTCTGCCAGTTGTGAGGGCTCTGTGCAGACTGTCCTAAAGGTGGACAGTGAGGGAAGGGCTTGTCGAGGAAGTAATATTTATGATAAAGCAATTCAGAGCTGAAAGTGTCTCTTGGGACATCTCCTTTACTAAAATTTTTCTACTCCATTTATAAATGGAAGAAAAAGAAGTCCATGGAGGTGAAGTGACCTGTATATTACTCACAAAGCTGGAATACCAACACAGGCCTCCTGGCTATCAGTTTTATGAGTTTACAGCTTTCAGATTGCCGGTCTGGAGTTGCAATTCCTAGGAGTGAAGTCTGGGAATGCTGTGCACTATTAGCTCCTGTTCACACACACACACACACACACACACACACACACACAATCGTCCCTCCACATCCACAGAGGATCGGTTCCAAGACACCCATGGATACTAAAATCTACGAATGCTGAAGTCCTTGAACAAAATGGCCTGGAATTTACACATAAGCTACACTTACCCTCCCCTATATTTTACATCAGCTCTAGATGATTTATAATTCCTACTGCATCATGAATCCTATGCCACGTTGTTATAGTGCATCGCTTAGGGAATAATAATGACACATTTCTGGCTGCTGCACTACTTATTCTTCTGCCTGAAGAGCTCTTCTCCCAGACACCTGAATGTCCAGGCCCTGACTTCTTTAGGTCTCACTCAGAGTCACTTCCCAGTGACACTTCCGTGACCACCGTAGGCACATGGTTTTTATTTGCTCTTCCACCTAGCTGAATGCTTTTGCTTATCGTGTGCACCGTCTATATATCTAGTAGAGTGCTGGCTCCCCGGGACAGGAAGTCGGCTGCTTTGCTCACTAGTTCCTGGCTTTTATGATTTGAGACCTGGAGGAGCTTGGGCCTGTCATGCCCTCTTTAGACACCAGGTGGCGGCATACACCACCCCCGTGCTCTTGGCTTCCTTGGCCCTTGCTGGAATGACCCGGAGACTGCCCAACTGAAAGCTGAACCCCAACCCTTTGGCCTCAAGGGACAATGCTTTTTCTGACCCGAAGTGAGGATGGCTCCTCTGGGGCTGGGAATTCATAATTCTTTCCTGAGTAGGGGATAGGGGTGGGGGTGGGGAGACCTCTTCTGGGTTTAATCAGGCCTTAATCCCTCTGCCCTCCTGGTCCAGAGCATGGGACTGCTGTGGAGCGCCTACTGGGTGCCAGGTGTCATGCTGAGTGCTTTTTAATTTGTTTTCCCACTGAATCCTCACCACAGCTCTGTGACGTCACTGTTCCTATTTGCAGACAAGGAAACTGACATTTAGAGAGGCCAGGTTACCTGCCTGAGGCTGGATAGCTAGCAAGTGCAGGGCTGGGATTCTCACCACGGCCCCTGTGACCAGAAACCTGGCCATCTCCATACTGAGCATCCAGTGTTTTGGGGAGAAGGCAAAGCTGGAGCCTGGTCTGTCCTTGGGCTGGGAATAAAGGAAAGGGATCAACACAGGTCAACACTGTTCACCCTCTTTCCTCACTGCCCACACCCCGGTGACAATGAAAAATAAGTAAATTCTTGCATAGCACTGTAAAAATTCAGCCAGGGCTGTGTTTTCCTCCTCTGCTCCCTCCCAGTCGCTCAGGGAGGCCCTGGTAGGAGGAGAGGCCCCCTGTGTCCTGGGGTTGCTTCTCTTCAAAGGATTCTTCAAAAGCCTGGCAAGGCAGCTCAGGGGAGGGGGTGAAACCCAGAGGAGCCTCTGGTGGGTAGAGATTCCAGACAGAGGAGTGAGTCCTAATTATGAGGCACAAATGAGCTGGATCCAGGGGCTTCCATGGGACCCAGCTGGATCTGAGGTCATTGGAATTCCTCCAGTCTCTCCCCTGTATTCCCCCAAGGTGTTTGTTTCTCCTCCCAGAGCCTTCCTTCATTCAGATGCAAGTGTTCTCCAGCTCCCCAATCCAGGGGACGGACAGAAGGACGGAGCACAGGGACAAAGATCCTCTGAGGCCCAGGATAGCTCAGAGCAGGACAGGCCTCAAGTGGGGGCCCTGACCAAGCCCCTTGTTGGTGGCAAAGTGCTGTCTGACATTGCATCCTGGACGGGAGGCACATCCCTGACTGGTGGGGAGTGTCCCAGGAGGAGGTGCATGGGGACATATGGCCTGTGGGTGTCACCATGGCAGTGGCTGTATTGACCTGGGTGTATGGGGGCTGTGCTGGGGTTGGGATCAGTGCCACCCTTTGCATTGCTCAGGATTTGTTCCAGGTCATCAGTTGAGGGGGCAAAGAGCTGGTGAGCAAGAAGGCCCCTAGGGTGATGCCCTGAGACCTAGGAAGTACCTGTGAAGCAGCATCTGGAGAGTTGGTGGCCGCACCGCTGCTGTGGAGGGAAGCAACTTGGCTGGCAGCTCTTCAAAGGGGAGCCCAGCTCCCCTACTGCACCCGGAGATAATTCTGTTTGCTTTTTAGTTCCATCTGGGGAAACCCTTGTGCTTCTTTCGCCTCCTCCTCTTTGGGTCTGGAGCTGCTTCAGACATTGTTGGTGGGAATATAAATTAGTACAGCCATGCTGGAGAGCAGTATGGGGTTCCTCAACACTAAAAATAGGCCTGATAGAGGATGGATGGGGCTGCCCGCTCCTGGGCACACACCCAAAGGAAAGGAAACAGCACATCACGTGACACCGGCACACCTCTGTTCACTGCAGCACAATTCACAGCAGCTCGGGGCTGGAATCAGCCTATGTCCTGGTCAGCGAGTGGATGCATGAAGGAAGTGTTGTAGAGATACATGATGGGGTATTACTCAGCTGTAAAGAACAAAATCCTGTCATTCGCAGCAAAATGGTTGGAGAATGTTGTGTTAAATGAAGTAAAACTAAAGAGTAAGACATGTACTGCATGTTCTCTCTCATATGTAGAAGTGTTTTTTTAAGGACCTGAATGTAGAATAATGATTCCTAGAGGTTGGCTGAGGGAGGAGTGGATAAAGGCTGGAATTGATTGGGACTTGCTGCATGCAGGCACTGAAGTCTCACACTGAACCCCATTTAGATGCATGATCAATATATTAGTAAGCATTTTTTTAATACTTTGATATGGAGGATATCAAAGACCATTACCAAAGCTAGGACTTGTCCTTAGTTCCTACTGCCCATTCCTAGGTCCCGACTCCCAGGGGCCCTGCATATGGACAATAGCAACACCCTCACTGTTTCCTGAGTACCTGCTGTATGCCAGGCAGGGTGCTGAAGCTCTCAGATTTCTTTGCTTTCCTCCCCACAGCCCCCCTGGGAGGTAGGACACACATGACACACCTCACACGAGGAAATGACCTGTGCTATGTGCTGGGGACTGGGGCAAAAGCCTTCCACAGCCTGGAGGTGCTCGTCCTGTACAAGGCAAGTTCCCGGGTGCTATCTCACCCAGCTGAGTGTGAGGAGGGACAAAAGCTCAGAAATGAAAGTCACCTAGCTGAGGTCACACAGCAAAACACTGACAACCTGTCCTGGGGCTTTGTACTTTTATTCCTAACCCATGTTCCGTCCACTGTCCCACACTCGAGGTTGTGGTCAGCTGCTTCTGCCCGGGGGTGGAGAGGCGGGCAGGAGCCCTGGAGATGCTCCTACTGGGGACACAGTGCCTATCAGAGTGGCCTCCTCTACACCTCAGTTCCTGGACTAGCAAAACAGCGTGAGGTTGACTTGGGAATTGCATCAAGGTGAAGTTTTGCAGCCTAGTTTTTGTCTCCCGGCTCTCCTCCCAGGGAGTTCCCCTGGATCCCAAGGCCGTGAGTGCTCCATGCACACAGCTGCCTCCCAGGAGCTCCCCAGCCCGGGCTGGTCATCCCTCACCCATGTGGTGCCAGGCTCTTCTGCCTAGAGCGTTTTCTCTTTTGGCTCCAAATTAGGTAGTCGGGCTCTTCTCATCTGCTCTCCCCTAAGTCCCAATGGACTCTCTCATTTCAATCCTATAACTGCTCACCAGAACCCCCAGGTCCATCACTTTCTGGACTCTCTGCTTTGCACCTGCTGCCCCTTTTCTGGGATATTGTCCGCTCTGTGTACTAGGAGAGTTCCTGCTAACCCATAAGACCCAACCCCAATGTACTCGTTTAGGAAGCCTTCCCTCGTCCTCTGGCCCTCCTTGGGTGGAGATAATTGGGGCCACAATACTTGGTTTATCACTCTTACTCACTGGCACATAATGAGAGAGATAAATGTATGCCAGTGAAGTCAGCATTCAGCACACTGACCTGTCTCATCCCTCTATGCATTCATGAAGCAAATGTTTACTGAGCCTGACCGCATGCCCAGGTTTACCCATAGCCCTTTTCTGACATGGCTATGAGTTTCTTGGTGGGGAGGGACTGTGCAGAGTCTCTGTGTCCCCAGAGTTGGCATCCAGCTTGCCAGCGTGTTCAGAGGCCTTTAACCTGGTCATCACTCAGGACGTGTCCTGCTCCTTGCAGAGGTGCCCAGCTAACCCCTGGCCTGGACCCCACTACTCCCCAGGCAGCTTTAGCCCCACCAGGGGGAACAGATTCTGGCCTCACCTTGGGGTGGGCTTTAGTGGGTGGGGTTCAGCCCCTGCCACAAAATCTATTGCTGCTTGTAGGGAATCTGGCCAATCTCTTGTTTGTGCTTCAGGTTCAGGTTTCGTTTCTCACCCATGTTTGGGTGCTCTTGCACTGAGGATGTGGTGCGGTGTATGCTGACACTGGCAAGGGGTGTTGGGGTGGACAAACCCCCACTGCGTATCCTCTGGCCAGAAGCCCCAGGCCCTGGTTGGCCCATGGCCCTCGGAGGCCCCATCCTGTGCTGGGTCAGACCTGTCTGTCTCTTGGGGAAGGAAGTCTGAGCAGCAGGCTCCATGAGATCAATGCCTGTGTCAGGGTGGTGGGGGAACAGATGTTTTCTGAAGAGCAAATCCATGGATGTATGAGGTGGGGGTGCAGTCTAATGGCTCTGCCTTCCCTAGTACGCCTGCAGGGTGATGGATAGAGGTGCTTGGTGGGGCTGGGGCAAGGGGGTGTGTCAAAGGCACAGGGTATCTGTAGTCCAGAGGTGACCGAGGCACATGAGCTGCAGGCCTGCACAGAGGGAAGGAGGCAGGCTCTCTGTCTGCCCCTCAGTGTGTGGTCAGAGCTCACTTTGTGGGGACAGGGGACCTGGCCTGCTGTGCTGGCTCAGGAACTCCAAATATGAGTCGTGGAGGTTAACCTTGAGCTCCCCTTTGAGAGAAACTCATTACTAGAACCTTGTGTGTGACAGCCGTGCGTGGGTGTAAATGTTCATGTATTGATGGGCATCTTAACAGGACACAAAATTCAGGCCTGGGGCGACACGATTAAATCATGGCTTTATAGCCAAGTCCTGGGCATGGAACATGCCTCATGTTGCTTTTCATGACACTTAAGGAAGAAATAAGTGCTTTGTTTTTCTGTGCATATTTACTGAATTTCTATTTTGTGAAATAAGTACTCCTAGAAGAGTCTCTCTGGGTCTCAAGGGAGCCATTGTGATCATGGGCAGGGACGCTCCTGCACTTGGTAGTGCAAGACTTTGCATGCTTCCTGCAGCTAGGTGGGCTCTGAAGAAGTGGGGCAGGCTGGAGGGGCTGGAGGGGCAGGAGGAGAGGCTCTACAGAGCTGCTGATGGGATGGGGCAAGAGAGCCCAAGCACATAGAAGCTGAGAGTGTGGGAGGCTTGGGGACCTAGGGATGCTTTTGAAAGTTTGGCTGCCAAGGGCATCTGTCTGCCTTTGCCTGGGAGACAGCCCTCCACCGTGTCCAAGCAAGGAGCAGCATTTGCTATTGTTATGGTTTAGACATAAAATGCCCCCAAAGCCATTATGCATTTGGGGATGACTGGATTATGGGGTGCCACAGCTAACTTGCTGTTAGGAGGTGGGGTCTGGTAGGAAGTGAGGAAGCAGCAGGTCATTGTGGGTGTGATCTGGAAGGATGTCTCTCCCTTCCTGGCTTCTGGGACACCGTGATGTGAGCAGCTCTCCTGTGCCATGCCCCTCGGTCCTGTTATTTCTTCTTTGGAGCTGGCTGACCATGGACCAAAACATGAGCCAATATAAGCCTATTTCCTTGAGGTTGCAGGAGTCGGTGTTGCTCTCAACAATGACGAAAGTCACAAAGACAGCCGTGCATGTGCACCTTGGAGAACATTACAGTCAGCCCACACTGACCAAAAGAAAGTCACCAGCAAATTCCTGACTTGAAATTATACTATAAAGCTACTGTGATAAAAACAGTGTGGTATTGGCAAAAAAAAAAAAAAACAGACCCAAAGATCAGTGGAATAGATTAGAAAATGCAGAAACAACTGCAGACACACTAAGCTACCTTATCTTTGACAAAGGTGCCAAACACACTCATTGAAACAAAGATAGCCTTTTTAATAAATGGTGTTGGAAAAACTGGCTTTCTACATGGTGAAGATTAAAACTGGACCCGTATCTTTCACTATGTACTAAGCTAAAATCTGAATGGATTAAAAATCTCAATATTAAAACAGAAACATTAAATTTGCTGGAAGATAAAGTAGGTAAAACTCTTGAAGACATTGGTGTAGGCAAAGACTTTATGAATAAAACCCAGATTGCACAGGAACTATTGCAAAGAATCAATAAAGGGGATCTCATCCTACTGAAAAGCTTTTGCACAGCAAGAGAAACCACTAACAGAGTGAAGAGACAACCCACAATGTGGGATAAAATGTTTGCCAGCTGTCCCTCAGATAAAGGATTACTATTGAGAGCATATAAAGAACTCAAAAAAATCAGTCCTCCCAGATTTAAAGACCTAATCCAAAAATGGGCATCTGAGATGAACACATGCTTTTCAGATGAAGATGTACAAACAGCAAATAAATACATGAAAAAATGTTCAACAGCACTGGTCATTCGAGAGATGCAAATTAAAACAACACTGAGATTCCACCTCACCCTCAGAAAGAATGGCTAATATTAAGAAGTCAACCAATAACAAGTACTGAAGGGGCTGTAGGGAAAAACGAACCTTCTCCACTTTTGGTGGGAATGCAGGCTGTTGTAACCACTGTGGAAGTCAGTGTGGAGATTCCTCAAAAAGCTAGGATTGGAGGTCCCATTTGACCCAGTTATTCCCTTCTGGGTATCTTTCCAAAAGAATTAAAAGCATTATACCACAGTGATATATGTGCACCTATGTTTATAGCAGTGCAGTTCACAATAGCCAGATCTTAGAAATAACCTAAATGCCCATTGACTGTGGAATGGACAAAAAAGATGTGGCATTTCTGTATAATGAAATACTACTCAGCTATAAAGAGCAATAAATTGGACACTTTTATACTTAAATGGATGTGCCTTGAGAACATACTTATTAGTGAAATAAAAAGTCACACATGTAAGCGTTGTATTGTTTCACTTGTGTGACAAACTGAAAGAAAAACTATGCATATGTATATAAAAAAGTTAACATCGTTTTTTAAAAAAGCACAATGGCCTCCTTTGTCATCTACATGGCCTGTCCAGAAGTAAATTCAATGCCTCCCTTCACTGAAGAAAAAAAAAAAAAAGCATTCTGCTGAGATTTTGATAGATATTGAGGTAAAACTATAGATAAGTTTAGGGAGAATAAATGTTTTGATATTTGTCCAATTCACATATATAGTCTCTCTTCACTTATTTAGGTTGTATTTGAGTACTTGTGATCAGTTTTTATAGTTTTAGGATACAGATAATGAATATAGATTGGTAGATTTATACAGTAATGTTACTTTAAGCTTTTTTGTGATGCTGTAACTTGTGCCTTTACAATTTTACTTTTGAATTGCTCATTGCTTGTATATAGGCCAACACTAGACTTCTGTATATGGCTTTGTGACCTTGTACCATGACCTTGCTAAACCTGCTTGTCTGTTCTATTGATTTTTATGTAGATTCTTTGTAAACAAAGAAACAAAAAAGTCACCAACAGCACTAGTCAAGTCCAAAGACTTTTGTCTCCTCTGTCGATTGTT
>RJWM01019047.1:0-39840 GCA_004363535.1 Dasyprocta punctata | reverse complement strand
TTGGGGAGCTGGGCCGGTAATGATGAAGCGCTGCACCCTGGGGTCTGGCTGCCTAGTTTCACAGCCTGGCTCAGTCACCACTCTCTCTGACCTTGGGCAGGTCCCCTAACCTCTCTGTGCTGTGTCCCCTTCGTGATTATGAGGATAATGCTGCTTTTCCCATAGAACCTTTGGAGAAATCAATAGATCATATGTGTTTGGAGCTGACAACTGTCCCTGACTGTGAAGGGACTCTGAACGCGTCAGCTACTCCCTGCCCCAGGATCCCAAATCCAACCAATGTGTCCCTGACGGACCATGAAATTCACGCCGTGCAAAGGCACAGTTCAGTGATTTGTTGGCAGACGGCTGCAGGTGTGCAATTACTACCTCCACCTAGGTGTGCGACATTGCCATCACCCCGGAGTGATACTTGTTTGCAGTCTGTCCTTGCTTCTGCCACAGCCCCAGGAAACCGCTCATCTGTGTTCTGTACCAGATTTGCTTTCCTGAAGATTTATGGCTTTTTCACTCAGCATCATGTTGGGTTCTTGCACGTTGTAGCACATATCAGAATTTATTTCTTATTGCTCAAGAGTACACTGTTGGGCAGATAGACCATGGTGTGCTCATCCATCCACCAGGTGATTGACATTCGGGTGGTTCTGACTGTTGTGCTGAATGCTGCTGTGGACAGCCACGTGCACGCTTTGTGCAGACGAGTGTTTTCGTGTCTCCCGAACAGATTTCTCGTAGTCAAGCTTAGGAAATGAGACAGATTTATGTGAACTGGCAAGATGCCGTCGTGGCTCAGTGGATTGGCGGGTGTAGCGATCATGGAGAGCAGTTCCTGTGCCTCAGCTTCACAGACACATCTCTGTTGCCTTAAGAAAACACAAATTGACACCCACTTCCAGGAGGCACCGCAGGGCCATATATGGACAGAGTTTGCTTCCTTTCAAGGGACAGCACTGGTGACTGAGGTGCGTTTGATCTTGCTGGCCAGTCGTCAATATTTATTGAATACTTTCAGTGCCAGAACCTGGATAACCAATGTGTCCTTATCCCTAAAATACATAGTTGAACATGGCCCAAACCCCATTTTTGTGACCCAGAATCGGTCTCATCAGCCCTTTAACCCGCTTCTGTTTTTTCCTTGCAAATTCCTGACCTTCCTCCCTCTATCCCCTGTCTCCAGACCAGTACATCTAACCCTGTCTTCTTGGTTTCAAATAATGTGGCTTTTCACAGACATCCACTTGCCTCTAATGCATTGTGGACTTTGAAAATCTGCTAGAGATTTACCCAGGGTCAGGTAGGGTATAGGGTTTTGGGGGACGACCCTGACAAGTACCACACTCCATGTTCTCCATGGCCCCGCTGTGCCTGAGTGTCTGTTTTCTCCAAGCAGGCCACCTGCCCACCTGGTTGGCAGCCTGCACCTAGTGCTTCCACTGGGCAGCTGCTCTGCCCTGTCTGCTCGAGCCCTCTGGGGGCTCCCATGAATAGTGTCTTCGCGGGGTCACCCATCCTTCATCACCAAGGCAGCCCTTCCCTGCACTTCACAGTGGCTTGTGCTGATTGGTCAAGGGCATGACTTGGTCTCCTGAATTTGTCAGTGCATTCCTATGACTTATCTTTTCTGCCTGGGAATGTGCACGTCATCAAGCATATCTAGGAGAAACTTGGTGACCGGCTGAAGTAGTTGTAAGAAAGGAATGCAGATGGTGTGTGTTCTAAGTGGGCTCGTTAACCAGATTGAAAGTAATTGTGTATGTCTCATTCTGGCTGCACAGATGCCTCACTAGGTTGGAATAATCTTCTTTTCTACTTCTGCCACTATCACAGTCCCAGGATGCCAAAACCATTTATTTCAATTCAACAGCTCTTTATGGAGCTACAAAACACCATGTTACTGGTAAGCTGCTAACTCCTGTGCAGCCTACAAAGCCCGTCCCAGAAGTCCCTATCTCGTCGAAGCCTTCTCTGACTGCTGCCACCCCATCTTCCCCTTTCCTGTAGTGTTGTTCCTTTCCCTCTTCCACGTGGCCTTTGTATTCTGCTTGGGCATCTGTTTTTTATATGCTGTTCTGTAACTTTTTAAATGTTGGCCCCTCTTACTAGATTTGTACCAAATGTTTGAGCCCAGAGACTTGGTGTCCTTGTTTGTATTTATGCCTTTAGTAGTCATTTGTAAAACAGTGAATGAATGTGTGCTCATCTACCTCTGGGCAGGTGTTTACTGAATGAGTCCATACCGTGAGGAGGTAAGTAGGCATCCGTGTCAGTCAGTGACAGCGGTGACCTCCAGCTGTTGTGAGCACTCAGGAGCGGCTGCACCTGTGAGTGAGAAGTGGCTCAGACAGGGCTTCATTTCAGTTGTGCCCTCCAAGCAGGTGAGCCCAGAGGTGGCTATCGTGGACGCATAAGTTTATATAACGCAGTCAGCTGAACTTCTGTCTGGTCCCCGGCCACGTGTCTGGGGGCACTGTCTTTAACATCTCAGGAGCCCCATTTGCCAGTCACTTCGTTTCCATCTCACAGGAATGAAGGATGATGGTACTGTCCCTGTTTCATATGTAAAGGCAGGCAGAGCGATCTTGAAAGACATCTAAGAAGTCCCCCAGCTGGGGCCACAGTCACAGCCCAGATCCTGAGCCCCCTCCCACCGTACCTCCCGCCATGCTTTCTGAGGACTCCTTCCGGCTTCCCAGATGGTTCCCTAAGCTTTAAGATAGTCTTTTATTTTTTTATTATTATTATTATTTCTGGTCCTGCTGGCCCCAAAACAGATTGGGAGGACGCCAGACCATCCCCGCAGTGTGCAGCGGCAGAGTGGCTGCAGTCCACACGCAGTGTCAAGCTAACTGTACCCATGAAAGGGGACCCGGGAGGGGTGGCTGCTCAAAGACGAGAACAGAGCAGCACATCAGCCCCACACGGGGGGCTCCACGCATCCCTCTTCTCAGAGTCAGCCTGCCCTGCTCAAGACGCGGTAGAGTGTCCATGTACCCAGGCCCGGCCTGGCCTCTGCTGATGCCCCCCAGGCTGTCCCCGAAAGCCGTGTGGAACAGGGGCAGCCCTTCCAAGGAGGGGTTCATGGTGCATTGTTTGTGGAACACCTACCACTTGCCACCTTCTGCTGGCTCCATTTTCCCACTGTGTGATGTCGCTGTCCAGACAAGTGGGATTCAAGACCAGACCGAGTGAAGCACCCTCAGCACCGTGGGGGTGGGGCCTGGTTGCAGATCTCGTTGTGACTGGAGACGCATTCCTTTGCCACATCACCTCCTCCTCAAACATAGCAGGGTCTTTTTTTCTAACCTCAGTTTAAACAGTCTGGTAGGAGACTGAGAATGAATAAGGAACAGGTCTTAATTATCCCCAAACCCAGCAGGTGCAGGTACACTCCCTCAGCTCTGTTTGCAGGGACATACTAGGAAGAGACGTGCCCACTTTTTACAAGTCATAAAGGCAAAAACTGAGCTTGCAGCCTTCCTGGATTTCTGTCACCTGTCTCAATCCAGGTGTCTCAGTCACCTCCCTGTTAACTAAAACAAATACCCGGAATAATTACCTTCTTCCTAGGACAGTTGTATTTTGGCTCACAGTTGTAAACATTCCAATCCATGATTGGTTGGCCTCATTGCTTGAGGCATATGGAGGCCCCTGTGTTGGAAATGTGTCGCTGAATAAAAACTCAACTCACAGCCAGGAAGTGAAAGAGACAGGCGCCCAGGATCCAGTACCCCTGCAAAGGTGTACCCCGGTGACCTCAAGATCTCCTGCACCCCCAAGGCTCCACCCCGCAGTAGTGCCACTTCTGGGGAACAACCTTGTGACATACAGGCTTCTGGAAAGCACTCGGGATGCAAACTGTAGCCCCAAGTCTAGGCCAAGGGAAATTCAAGAAGCAGAGAGATTCTTGCTTGGCTTCTGATGCAGGTGTGATCTGATTCTAGGTTTTCTGGTTGTTTGTCCTGTACAATTACACTGCAAGCTTTGGTGTATGGGAGATTTTAAAATCTGTACAATTACACTGCAAGCTTTGGTGTATGGGAGATTTTAAAATCTCTTCATTGTAAGATTGAAAGGCTGTGGAAGTTAGCAGTTTGCTCCTCTAGAATTATAAGCAAAGGTGCTTGCATTAGCCAGCCAGAAAAACAAGTGACACTTTACCTTTTCCAAATACCTATATATCCTGCAGCTCTGATTGTTTATTATTATTGGTTGATTCTTCCTACTTGATGGCAGCTGTCCTCATGGGATGAGCAAGGTTGCAAGATACAAGCCTTCCCATACTGGCACAGAAAAGAGCTGTGGCCACCACAAGACCCACACTACTCTGCTACCCACAGTTTAAAAGAATAGGTTGTTCTCAAAATCATTAAGAATATAAGGAGGCGCTGTTCTAGGTCTTCCTGCCCTAGTGCTGCATGGGTCTCAGGACACTGTTTACCATCCCTGCGCCTCATTTTCAGAAGACTAAGCTGCACCCTAATACATCACCTAAGTAATTGATGTATTTATGTCAAGTTACGAATCTGATGAGAATCCAGCTCCAAATTTCCTGCCCACTTCTGAGTGAAGCATTTCTTTGTTAATCTCCAAACTCAGACGCTGGGAGGCGTGTCCCCTCCTCAGCAGAGTGTGATGCAGGGGACAGCAGCGGCCTGCCTTACTCGTTCCAGTCCTGATCAGACTTTGCTGACTCCCAAAGAAGTCAGCGTCAGGTGCTCACTACCTGCCTCTTGCCTTCTTCAGCAGCAAACGGTATCATCTCCTTTAAGAAACAAGGAAAAAGAAGCCAGGACCATTGAAATCATCATCATCATCTCTGTTTTTCTGATGGGGAAACTGAGACTCTGAATACTACATATTTTACCCAGAGGTTCAAATAGTCAGTGAAAGAAAGAGGCAGAATGAATCTCAAACCTGGCTGCCTGAAGAACCAGGGAGGAGTGGATTTTCTTTATTCCTTTTGTCTTTTGATTCATTAAAAGGAGTGGATTTTCTTTACTCCTTTTGTCTTTTGATTCATTAAAAGTAGCACAAGCAAAGGTTTAAAAAGAAAAAGAAAAGGAGGCCCCTGTTGAGTGCAGCTTGCCGAGGTGCCGCACCCTCCCTATTGTAAGGATTCCACCCTGGCCCTGTGAGGCCCCTCCCGTGATGCCCCGCGTGACACAGGGCGGGGCACGGTACATTTCCTCTGTGTGCCCTGGAGCTGGGAGCTCCAAGCCCTGAGATGACTAATTTCCTCAGGCACACAGGGGAAAGGCAAGCTGCTGCGGGAAAACAAAATATTCCAGAGGCATGGGCATTGCAAAGTCAACTTCCTGATGGACCCTGTTCCACTTCTCAGCAGCAGACTGGCCGGCAGGGGTGTCCTCGGAGCAGCACGCGCGTTGTCATGTCCTTGTGCCTCTCCCCAGTGTCTGTCACTTGGAGGGAGCAGCACACCAGGCTCCATTCCTGCTGCTTTCCCTGCTCAGGAAGCCTGCCTCTTGGGCGGGTATTATTTGTCTTAAAACAGATACCTAGTTACACGCAGCGTTTAGATTGCACTGAGCCCTTTGCCTCTCCTCGCGGGTGCTGCTGTGCTGAGCTCCTCCTGCACCATCCTGTGCCTTCTGGAGTGGACAAGGTCCGCCATGGACCCAGGACCCCAACCACCCAGCACTCCCAAATGGACTTATTGCCTATCCACTCCAGGTCTCTGGCACAGAGAGTGCCTTCCGCAAGTCAGGCGTCTGGGCGTTGAGAGACACTGCCTTGGTGCCGTTGGCCACGTGCTAGGAGAGCAAGCGTGGCGCCAGGGCCATGTATTACCCTCTAGGTCCTGGAGCGCCTGGCTCCTCGCAGCCCGACCTTGCTCAGAGGGTTGCCACATTCTGTTTTCAGCCAGTAGGCACCGTGTCCCTGCCAAGCATATGGCACCATGTCGGGAGACATGAGGAATGCCTGCAGCCACCTTGGTTTGATCTTTCACCTTACAGTGTCTACACCTTGCCACCGAGGTAAAACTGGCACTCACAAAGCAGAATTATTAGGTAGCTGATCATCAAGCCAAATTACCTTCTCAAACGTTTCTGGAATCCAAGGAGAAAACAGATCAGCAGGTCGAGGCAGACCTGAAGGTGGGCCTCCGAGGGCCAGTTTAAGCAGCCCCACTGCCTGCTCATGGTCTTGCTGTCCTCCTCAAACCCCGCTGGAAAACACTGCTGTCATCTCCCTGTCTGTGGTTGAGGCAGCTGGTAGCTGGAAAGGCCAGGACCTGGCCCAAGGGCAGGTCCAACCTAGTCCGCCTGGCTCCCAGTTCTCCCCTTCAGGGCTCTCCAGAGTGGAGTCTCCCATCGTCAGTATCCTCTGGCAGGGCTGGAGAGCACCAGCTGTCTCCTTGATCCCTTAACTAATGGCTTCCTTTTCATTTCAGGACTTCTGCCACGGGCAAGTGATGTGGCCTCCACTGAGTGCCCTGCGGGTGAAGCTTGCGGAACCCGGGCAGTCCTGCAAGCAGGTGTGCCAGGAGAGCCAGCTCATCTGCGAGCCGTCCTTCTTCCAGCACCTCAACAAGGCCAAGGACCTGCTGAAGTAAGTGCCTGGGGGCGGGGGCCGTGGGAGCAGCTCAGCCTCTGCACTGCACTGCCAGTCAGAGCTGGGTGGAAAGGCGTTACATCTCTGTCCAGGCTGTGGGCTCTAAGGGGAAGATGTGGGAGGGGCAGCCGGCTGTAGCACATTCAAGAAAATGAAGTCACCTGGTGTGCAGACATACTTAGAATTTGAATGGGGCTGCTGGAACAAATAATAGCACATCTGGGCTGGGAGCTGGTGAGAGGTATTCATTTTGCTAATGTGGCACCCAAGAAGAGGAGTGGAAGAGGGCACAGAGCCATGGGCACCAACAGACCTGACCTGAAGACCCTCGGCACCAACTAGGTCCCCAGATGGTGCCCAGCAGAGCCCATGCGGCGCAGGCCATGGGTGGCAGCCTCAGCCTTGGAATCCGAAAGGACTAAGAAATAGGGAGAAGGAGCTAGCACAGAACTGCCCCCGCAAACTCCAAGTGCTGCCTCCCCCACTTGCAGCCTCGCTGACTCTTGCGCTTTCTTCAGGCACCTCCAGAATTCATGCACCAGGGGTCTGAGCAGGCCTGGCTGCCCAGCCCTCAGCAGTGAGGCTCAGGCTGCAGGGTGCTGGCTGAGGCTGCATCTGGGAGGGGCCTCTGGTGCCCCTTGAATTGGTGCTTTTTGAATCTTTTCCCTTGTACTTGGAGTGCTTGTAGTGACATTGTTCATTTCCCTTTGTGTTAGCATTTTGAATTTGGCATCTGCAGTTCCCAAATTTCCATGCAAGGTTTCTTCTGGGTTTTGGTCCCTAGTCCTTATCAGTGCTAATTTCTCCCAAATTTTATCATCCTTCTTGTCTTGGTTATCCAGTGTTAATTAGTTATCTAGCCTCCCCACTACCTTAATAGCACCAGTTGGAGGTTTTCTCTAAGAAACTTGCTTATGTGTAACAAGACACAGCTGCCTCAACTGTAAATATTCAGTCCAAGCCTAGAAGAGGATGTTTAAGGAATACAATGGATCCGAGGCCCCAAGCTTGCCTGTCCCCGCTGATGGCTTCACACCTGTCCACTGTGGTCACTGTGCGTGGTGGTCTGAGCTGGCTTGGTCCCTCCTGTGAGGCATCGTAGTTAGAGAAAGTGGCTGGTGCTCTGGGCAGGATGCTTTTTGTTCCAGTTCTTTCTGTGGGAAGACTCGGAATCTGCCTTGACTCCACCGTCCACAAAAAAGCACAGGCCAGGAGAGGCAGGCTGGGGTGCACTCTGCTCTGTAGACAGGGAGGCTGTGTGAGAGGCGGCTGTCTGACATGGATGGAATGCTGATGGGGACACCAGAAATTTCCAGCTCCCTATTCTAGACCCGAATTCTAGGATCCCGTGTGGGACTTTGCACTGGTTCCTCTTACAGACTACTGGAAAGTGGTGACTTTTAGAGAACCCCAAGCACTCTGTATTGGATGTTTTAAACCACTAGGTCCAGACTCAACACTATCCTCACGGTTCCGTCTGCATGCAGCCTCCTGGAAATGGAACCTACCCAGCACTCCTGAACAGTGCCTGGGAACGAGTTAGGCTTTTAGGCTTGGCGCTGCTGTAGGGTCTTCCTCAAAGCTGGCATGCGGTCCACACCGGCAGCCCACCTCCAGGGCAAGGCTCAGCAGGGACAGGGAGGGCACCCAACAGCTGGGCAGGTGGCCAGTTCTGTCAGTTTTCTCACTGGAGATGGGAACAAGTTGGTGATGAGGGGGTGGTGATGTTTAGCCCTTGCTGAAGAGCAGAATGGCCCCTTCTTTCAGGCAGCAGAACAGGCTCAAGACCACCAGACTGAGATAAGAGAAGCCAGTGCGTGGCCAGGCCTCTCCCTCCCACTCCAGATCCTGGGCCGTGGACTGTGCTGTGGTGTCACTCACCCCGGCCCTATCCCACTGGAGAGATTCGAGTTTTCTTACAAGCAGGCTGGAATGAATGGTAATTTTGCAATAAAGCCTTCTGAAATTAATTCTGTTAACATAAGAGCCCTGCTGAATAACTTGTTCATGCATTTGTAAATACTGATAATGTTGTAAAACCCCAGCTATCTGGCAGTCTATTGAGTGCCTCTTCCATGCGGAGGTAATCCTAGCCATCCATATTCATGGCCAATTAGCAATTAGTGGCCCCAACAAACTAGGGCTGCTTGTTCTTCTCCAATTTAGGGCCTGGTTCTCATCTAAGCTTCAGCTTCTTTCAGTTCTTGGGTGTCTGTGACCTTTACATACCACCTGTCCTCACTGTGTAGTATGAATTTAATGTATCACTTAGGCCGTTGAATCAGGAGACTCAGCAGGTGGCCTTTGAGCTCCTGTGCATTCAGGGGACAGTTAAGTGCTGGAAAGATCACTACAAGGCATGCAAGGGTGCCAAGTCTGCACCTAGCATAGGGCTGAGACCATCCCAGACAGTGCCAGCGTCCATTCCCGCATGGCCCAGTGAGGAGGACTCAGCTCCATAAAATGCAACATGTGTTCATGTGAAGCCTCCTTCATAGCTGCTACCTCTTAAGATTCTATCTTATAACGTTTGAAATTACAGGTGGCCCCCAATTTATAGTGATACAACTTAGGATTTTTCACAGTGTTGGTGTGAAAACCATCAGCATTCCATAGAACCTTAAGTTCGGATTTTGCATTTGGCTTTCTCCCAGGCTGTGCATAGGTGGCGTGGTATTATCTCATGCCGGGCCCTGGCAGGGAGCAGCAGCTTCTGGTCAACCACACAGGCACCAGCGGGCAACAGCTGATACTGCCATGTGCCACGTGTCTAAGCTGGAATGGTCAGTTAGGTGTGTGCAGTGCGCTTTCCACTTATGGTGTTTCCAGTTTAGGACAGGTTTATGAGGACATAACCCTAGGTGGAAGGACAGCTGTACTGGCCACCTGGTGTGCTCTGAGACGGGGACTCAAGTAATGAAATGTAGATAGTAAATGCTTTGGTGTGTGGGAAGGCTGGGAGTCCTGAGCCAGAGGGGTCATGGGGTGTGGGTCCATCTTGGAAGGAAGGTGGTCACTCCAGGCAAGGGCGGCAGTGGAACAGTCCTGCTTCCGTCCCTGCTTCTCGGAGGGTCTTCGGTCCTGTGCTGTGTGTCATGTGTCAAGGGGAGTAACAGTAGCTTCTACCCTGGTGTGCCGGGTTTCTCATCTTACACGAGTGACCAGGAGAAGTGGGAAGCCCCAGGGAAAGGGCCTTTGGCCTCTGATTCTTCAACAGCTAAAAATGGTGAGCCGAGGGCTGATGGGCTCCCAGTGAGAAAAGCTGCCAAGGCCAGCTGGAGAGAAGGCGGCTCTGCAGGAGAGCAAGGGAAGATGCACACTGGGCGTGGAGTCACCAAGCAGAGGGAGGTGTGAAGGGGGACGGAGATGTACATACAGCCCACCGTGCACCCTGAAAGGCCAGGAGACCTCCCAGGCGCCGAGGACCCAAGCCGTGGAACCTGCTTAGTCGCAGGATGCTTCAGCACCCCGAGCCTCTCAGGCGACTTTTGCTCCTAGTTAGGCGAGGATGGCGAAGGAGTATTCCTGGCTGCCCAAGCCTCTGGGACAGGCATTTGATTTCCAATGAGAAGGGGAGAGCTCTGTGGGGGCCTGGAAGATGCCCAGGCCAGGGAGATGGGTGGCATTAGAAAGCAGCTATAGACTTGTACCTTTCCATGGCGTCACGTCAAGGGACCTTTGGGGAACTGCCTCCTGACAGGTTCCCCGCTGTGGCGCAAGAAGGGTCTGCACGGGAAGCCCCATTCTGGGAGGCGCCTGCTGCCACAGCCGTATTCGGGATGCGCTCCCAGCTGCGAGATGACTGCATGCACTCCTGCACCAGCCACTGAGCCCTGGGGCCTCAGTCCAAGTGACCCAGGGAAGGGGCGGGGTGTCTTTCTGTGGCTCCTGGCAGCTCCGTCCCTCACCGTGGGGTGTGATAAAATATCCAGACTCCCAGTTAACAGTGTCAGGCCAGTGCCTAATGTTCAAGATAAGGCATGGCAGCTCGCATAAGTCACCCACATACAAACTAGCGTGAGCCTCAATCTGTGTCCCAAGGCCACAATCCACGTGTAAACTTTTCATGCTAAATTGAGATCCAGTGTCTACCTCTTTCCTTAGAAAATCCATAAAAGTCCTGCATCCCTTCATGGCCTGTGACTTTAACACCCTGGGCACCACCATCTCCCAGCTGGCACAGGACAGGGCTGTGAGAGTATTTAGGGAAGGGGTAGAGCTCCCCTGGCAACCACAGGCACGAGAGGAATACTGCTCTCCTGTGCAGGCCCCAGTGCCGGATCTAACAGGCACAGCCCCTGTGGCTGCTGAGTCCTAGAGGCGGCGCAGATGGGCCGCAGATCCCTGGATTGCTGCTGGCAAGAGCGGGCCGGCCAGGCGGCTGTCTGGCTGGAAGAGTGCAAGAGCTGCAGCAGTAACCGAGAATGGTGCTTCTCCTTCCCACAACCCCAAGCTTTCTAGAGGCAGTGAAAATACCTGTCGTTATCTCTTCTCGCACAGCAGGAAGTGGAACTTTTGTGAACAGAGCAGAATGGACATAGTTTGATGTGCCTGTCCATTCACTGTCTGCAAGGGAGGAAGGTGGGGTAGCTCCCCCCGCCCCATACCTGCCAGGTCCTGGACAATGGCAGTGATCGTAGTGATAATGACAGTTAGCACTTGCGGATCACTGACTCAGAACTAGAGTGTGAGTGCTCCAGAAGCGCTCATTTAATGCCTGCACATAGGGGTTATTTATCCCCAGTTTATGGGAGAGAAAACCAGGCCATGAGAGGCTCAGTCATGTGTCCAGGGTCGCAGAGCTCCTGAGAGAAAAGCTGGGATGCACCCCCAGATCTGCCCCATCTCCCTACATCCCATTCTCAGATTGGAGGGAAACCCTGGTTCCCACCTGGCTTCTCCTCACCTTCCGCTGGGCGAGGTCTCCTTGTCCTGGGGGTGCCAGTGTATCCAAATGAGAGGGAAAATCCATGGTTCTTTGAAATGAGATGCTGAGGAACAAATCCTCTGGAGCATCCTCCACCCCAGGCACTGATGCCAGACTGAGGGACAGAGCCATTTGGTTCCAGCCCCCAGACTGCTGTGCTGTTGCAGAAAATGGCAGAGGGACAGGAGCCCTGGGAGACACAGGGCCCAGATCACCTGCTCTACACCTTCTGAAACCACCTACACTCCCTTCTCTATCCAAGGTCACTGTCACTCATGGCTGAAAGATCGTGCGAATCATGGCAAAGGTCTGGCGAATCAAGGCCCTGGGACAGCACCTGATTGCTTTCTAGTCGGAGACAAAAAGCAAATCACAGAAGTCTTTTAAACCTTTAATTAAAAAGTTAAACATATTGGTAAGATACCAAAACAATGCACAGCCTAGCCTCAGTGTTGCTCCTCACACACACCTATTGCTAACACTTCAGTGTGCACCCATCTTTACACACACACACACACACAGAGGCTGGTCACACTGTGTGTCCTATTCTGAGACTTCACTTTCTCTGGGAGAGTTCTCAGGTTGGGCATGCATTTCTTTCTCCTTCTTTTTCATGACTGCACAGAACACCAAAAACAACAGTCATTCCCCACTTGGTGAGTATGCGAACTGTGTGCACTTTACTGCCCTTTTGGACAGTTCTCACTACCTGACAACGCACCCTGCACAATTGCATGGGCACACACACGCCTCTCCAGAGCCAACATTACTAGAAGTGAAGAATTAAGGGTGACACCATTGCCATCTCACTTCTGAAGCAGGAATCCTGAACATGCTCTGCCCCCAGCAGGTGGGCCAGCAGGGCCAGTGTTAGTGACAAGCTCTGTCTCGTGCTTCTCCGACCAGTGTGCTTTTCTCTTCGTCTTCAGGTATGAGGTAATCTGCCAAAGCTCAGAGCGGACCAAGGACATCCTGGTGCCCTCCATCGAATCCAAGAGCAAGCACTGTGTGTTCCAAGGGGACCTCCTGCTTTTCAGCTGTGCAGGTGCCCACCCCAGGCACCAGAGGATCTGCCCCTGCCGGGACTACATCAAGGGCCAGGTGGCCCTGTGTAAAGACTGCCTATAGCAGCCCAGCTCGGCCCTGCTCGCACTCTGCTGTGGCGGACAGCAGCTCTGTCGGCAGGGCCAGGGGGCAGATGTTATTCAGGGACTCTGGCCAGAGCCCAAACTTTTTGGTGGAAGGTTTTGTTTGGTACTTCTCCTGCTTCAGGCAGCACGTCCCAGGGGAGTTGTCACCAAAACAAAATGAGAGCAGATGTCAGGCCAGGAGCCTGGCTTCTCCCTGGTACAAAAAGCATCATTTCTACTTTGCACAGAGCAACTGCAGAGAGACTGTCAGTGCAGCTGCTCTAGGGTAAAAAAGAGAGAGAGAAACGTCTCAAAATTCATTTAAAGCAAAACAACAAGAGGAGGAATTGAGCTAATTGGAGAGAACTTTGAATGGGAACATTCCTAAACCCATTAACTTATTTATTTGGGAGGGAGGGAGGGGTTTGGGAGGGAAGAAAGGGATCAATCACACGTTTCTTCCTCTGCTTCCCACTGTTAATCGTTCACTTTCACACTATGCCATCTGCTTCAGGTGGGGTGCGGTAGGGCTGATGGCTTTCTGGGTGGCAGCTGGAGGGCACGGCTTCTGGTGGTGGCGGAGCAAAAGAAAATCTTGCTTAGAAAACACAGCCAAAGTGTCCTGAGTATTGTCACAGAGCTGATGGGCCCTGTGTGTGCTTGGTGCGTGGCAGCTAGAAGATAAATTATGCCTTGGAGGACGTGTGAGTACCTCTGAGGGCCTGAGAGCCCAGCCAGGGACAAAAAATGGGGCTGTTTTCCAGCCAAGAGAGACCCCTTTCCCTGAGTGTCCCCTCCCACCTCCCCCTCCCAGCTTATCCTGAATTTCTGGTTGAAATTCTTTTAGAAAAGAAATGCAAGGTTGTAGAATTTTTGTTTGTTAGTTGGTAAGTGAACCCTCCCCCACGGGCCACTGCGAGGAGGAAAGCGGAGATGGGAGACTCCGCTGCCTCTGGACTTGGAGGGCTGATTCTGTGTTCCCCAAGGAGCTGACACGTGGACAGAAGTAAATCAGTCTGAAGCATTAGTGGCCCAACCAGAGCTGGGCTTCGACAGATGGACTGTGACGTCCCCTGTGATGTCCAGCATCGCCAAAGTCCAGGCAGTGGGGGTCTTGGAGAACACGGTCATGGTGCCAGCAGGGGCAGCCCCTGGTGACTGCTGTGTGGTCCTGGCGTCTCCCAAGAGTGTGTGACACTGGCTTTCACTCTGAGGGGAACGCGCAGACCTGTGGGACTCAGACCTCCACGCTCTGCCTCTGTATAAGCTTTCACTTACACGAAACCATTGCTTCTGCGCTCTGCCAGTTGGTAAGCTTCCCGTGAAGCCCGAGGCCTCCGTGCCCAGGACAGAGAGCCCTCCTTCCTCCGGGTTGGAGTTGCGGGCTCTGGCTGGCAGGTGGGGGGCCATGGCTGCTCAGCACTCCATGCCACACCTGCAGCCGTGGGTCCCCCGCACCCTGGCTGTAGCCGGGGCCGCCAGGCAGAGCCTGTGCTGGGAGGAGAGCTGGGCGAACCTAGTGACTGAGGGGTCCTGCGTGAGGAGCAAGGAGAAAAAAGAATTCCATTTTATGGGGTCCATTGAGAACATGGGGACTTTTAAGGCTAGGAAGTTAGATGTGCCTGCCTGCTTCTTGGTTTCTACCTGGTGCATAAATACTGTAATAGCAGGGGTGCAGCTGTGTGTGTCCTACCCGCTCCCCACCCCAGGATCCCTGCTCAGTGAGTTCGAATTGCACTTCTGTCCTAGAGAGTGGAGGGGCTGGGGAGCAGCAGCCGGGGTCTCTGCCCTTCCAGTAGCTTCTGAGCATGTGACAGGGCAGGGGGGCTCTCAGGACCTGGCTGGGAACAGCCTCTTCCCGGACCCAGCAAGGGCGGAAGTCCAGGGGAAGTGTATGTTCATTTCTTAAAACTACCAGTGCAGTTTTGTACCATAGGAGGGGAGAGAACTGGCAACCTCACTGCAAGGAAGGACTGTTCTCCTGTGAGTGGGCCTCTTGGCTGTACCATTGTGTGTTGCCTGAGTTTCCAGACCTGCAATTCCTAGGCCAGCTCCGCCCCCTGCTGGTCTCTTTCCCTAACTCCACAAGCTGCCAGTGCAGACATTTGACCAGCAGGGGGAGGCTGCGAGCCAAGATTTAATTCTCCAGGCACTGCCTGTTAGTTAACCCATTGTTTAAACAAGCAGGAATTCAGAAAGCCAGAAACCTGGAGAGTGTTCTTATCCCTGCCTGCCGAAGCTGCGTAGAGCCTTTGCTGGCTGTTGCAGAGCTCAGGGCCTCTGCACCTTCCCGTTCTCCAAGTCAAGGCAGGCAGCTCAGAAGCGTACTTTCTCCTATTTAAAAATTCCTCTTCCTTTCCCCCGTCCAGCCTTAGCTGTAAGTGACCAGATCTACTGGCAAGGCCACACCAGCCCACGCTCCCCTTGTTACAAGCATTATCAGTGCAAGTGGTGGATGGGCGCCAACTTCCGGGCTTCCCTGGGCTCTGGCCAGGTTTGGTCAAGGATCCCCCAGAGGGACCTGGGAAGGGGAGGTTCCACCTCCCCAGAGCAGAAAAAAAGAGAAGGTGCTGCCTCAGTGTGGGCTGGAAGCCGGCAGCCGTTTTGCTATTACTGATTTTTATAGAAACCTAAGTTAATTTGTAATTGATTCCACAGGAAGAGAAATTTGAGCTAGGATCACTGTTTTCCTATCCTAGAGTCATAGCCTAGCTTGTCCTTTCGATAATCTTACACATTGTGATCTTAAACTTGAGGGGGAAAAAAATTTATCTAATTTATTAAGAAAGAGAAAAATTTCCTTTCTAAGGTAAGTACTTAGTGGAGTAAAAACTCCTGAAAGGGCAAACACTTCTTCGAATGCCAGTAAACACCTCATTTATTTCATGTATGCAATTTGATTTGCACATGCACAAACGGAGGCGCGCTTTGCATTTGTGCTTTTTGTTTTTTGTCACTGCTTATCCCAGTTCGCTTTCAGTGCTGGCCACGTGTTTGGAAATAGTCGAGTCTGTTTCTTTGGTGGTATTCGTTTTCCTGATGTGCCTTTTTCGCTTTTCTTTGGGGTTGGTTTTCGGAAGCGGGGTGCTATTGCAGGCTGATAGGCTGCTCCTGCTGGGACTGGGACTGGGCGAGCGCAGATGTTCAGCCGACCCCAAGGCCACAGCACTCCAGCAGGAGGACTCAAAGCCATGAGGATGCCAAGCAGGGGGGTGGCTCCCTCCAGGTGGGCTGTACCCTTGGGTCTGCCTTGGGGTTGCCAGTTGCCACGGTGCCGATGGTCCTGGCAAGTCTGAGCTCCCCGCCACCAGCACTTGCTGAGGTGTGGCAAAGGCAGGAGGTCCGCCCTATACAGGGGCTGTGCCGAACTTTCCAGAGGAATGGCCAGAAATACTCCAGCTGGTTAACATCATAAAGGGGAAAGGACCTGGAACCTCTCTTTTTGAGTTTGCTGGATAAGTGCAGGGTTTCTAAGTGTAACTAGCTTCCCCTTTGGGAGTGGGGCCATACACCCACGCACTGCTGAGTGAAGATGTCGGTGTGCAGGGTTGGACCGAAAGAAATCAGTGTGTGTAAATGTGTGCGCTTTTCAGACCAAGGTGGATTACCTAGATTGTGTATGTAATGAGACACTGCTTCCCTCTCCCCGGCCCACAAATTCTTGACTATTTTCAAAAGTCTATTTTATTAACGACAGGCTTTGTTGTGTTATAGCCCAAGCCTGGATTGTTTTATTTATTTGAAAATATTTTTAATTTCCATATTGGCTTCATTCTAATCTCATCTATCCCTGTAGGGCCACAAAGCATCTTCATGTGACTAGATGGATGGATTTAAGTAGGTTCATACTCATTTAGGAAGCTGGCAGTTTCATAAAGCTGAGCGTGAGTTCCTTTTATTCTTGTTGGCTTCAACAAGTGGAACACCAAGTTTTCACGTATAGCAAAAGATCAAATTAGCTGTAAAGTCTTGGATACTGGAAAAAAAAAAATTACCCTAGCTTTCCTAGCACTTAGGGTTTTGTGAGGAGTCAGTGTTTAGTACAGTGCCTGGCGCATAGTAAACCCTAGTAAATGTTAAATGTTGTTATTAGCATTTTCTAAAACCTGAGAAATACAGAGCTGAGCTCATTCCCTATTACTCACAAGTTTAATACCCACATGGAAATATTATCCCAAGTTGATGAATGTTGTAGGAATTACTGATTTAGAGTGTTCATCTCTGCATCTAGCCTGCTGGTTGAAATTTTACTGTATTCCTGGATGCACTGAGTCATTTGAAAATGTATCAGACTTCAGCCCCTGATGAAACAAGCCTGCAAGCATTTAGTAAGGAGATGAAAGGTATAAAGGTGACTTTGGGCCACTTACTGAATCTCACTCCATGGATATCTTCTGGAACATTCCAGGGCTTTGCTTCGATGAACTTTTTGAGCTTAAAATTAAAAATCCTTTGACAGACTGCGCCCCCCAAATTAAATGTTATTCTTTTGCTGTGCAATCAGAGAGGCTTTTCTGCGTTCCTTAAGAGAGGAGGAATGACCAATCATTTCAACATTCCCCTAGGAAATGCTTTTGCTGCCCCCTGCTGGCGGGGGGTGGGCTCTTACAGGCTGGTTACCACTCCTGTTTCTGTCAATTCAAGCTGAATTCCAAAAAAACTCTGGGAGGCTGAGGCAGAGGAATCACAAGTTCAAGCCCAGTCTAGGCAATTTAGCAAGCTCTTGTCAAATTAAAATGGTCTAGGGCGGTAGCTCAGCACAAAGGTCTGAGCACAATCCCGAGTACCAAAAAAAAAAAAAAAAAAAAGTTAATTCCATATCCTGGTCCCAAAGAAAACCCACCTCCACAGGGGAGCCAGTTGAGGCCCCAAGCAGGGATTTGGGCCTGCTTCAGAACAGCTCCCAGAGGATGCTTGTGTCTCAGTGAAGCTTCCCCAAATCACTTAAATATCAGTTTGCTGCCTGTCTTATAGGGTATTTAGCCTCCCATACTTCCCTAGTGGATTTAGAGTTTTATCTCCCACCCCATGTTGGCACAACGCTGGACAGATTGTGCTTGCAGAATATGGGGAAAGTGTTTGGATTTCGGTGTCTTTTTGCAGATTCCATTGGTTTCTCTTCAGCTGATCAGCAGTCTTAGAATCCTATGGATGTAATGATTGGAATTTACCTTCAGAGCCTCACTCTGCTGTAGATTTCGTGCCGCCTCAAGGCTGCCCCCCGCCCTGACCCCACAGTGGGGAAGTCTGTGCTTATCTGGTGGTCAGGGACAATGTCTGTGAAGCAGGCTGGGCAGTGGGCGCACAGAGCACTGGGGTGGCCCGGGGCAGCAGGTCAGGATCTCGGGATGGCCTGTCACATCCCCCAGTACAGAGACAGAGCAAATGCGGAGCGTTCTGCTCACTGACCTGCCTAAGGAGTAACAAGAGGCTAGGGTGACGGGTGATGCCAAAGGAGATGGCTACGTCCCTTCTACTGGAATTGCTGTTAGAATCTTGACATTGTTAATAGCCGTTTGTGTCTGTGTCTTCAAAACAAATCCTGGTCCAGCTTTTTTCTACTGTGTAAGTCTGGGGTTAAGTCCTATGGGATTCTACAAATAAGGTGTTGCTGTCCACATGTACTGTACTGGCATAGAGAGCACTGCTTTGTTTTCCACTGTTGTAGAGAAAACTAGGGAGAACTTTATTTTTCAATAAACTTTTTTCTTGTGTGACAGGTGGAAGTGATTTGGGGGGAACTGGCTGAGTACAGGGCCACCAGCAGAGCAGAGCTGGGCTGCTGTCTGGCTCCATCTCACGGTTTGAAAATACGTTTGAGAAAGCTGATGGGATGGTGAGGATGAGGAGGAGAAAAGGAGAGGTTTTACGACCCAGCGTTTTATCCTTTACAGTACATGCACCAGTGCCCCATTCAGAGCACGCCCCACCCTTGGTTCAGGTCGTCAGGGACTGAATTAGAAAATGAGGTGCTAGAGTTTTTTTAAGATACCGTCAGCACCAAACATTTAAAAATCTTTGAGAACAGGCTACCATCGTGGCCCTAAGAAGGTTAACTGAGCACCAGAACTCATTAGATGTGGAACATCTCTCTCCTTGGGGAAGAAAAAGCATTTATAGGAAGGCCACACCCCAGCCTATACCGAGGTGTTGGTGGGCAGTCTGCAGCTGCTGTGGCTTGACCCTCACCACCAGAGGACTTTCTAGGGATGCCCACCATAGATGTGCCACGCAGTTCACATGACATGTTTGGTGAGACAAAAGTTCTCGGCGCCCGAGAAATGCCGAGTGCCTGTTTGAGGAAAGGTACATCTTGGTTGTGCCCCCACTCCTGTACAATGTTTATTAAATACAGTGAGAAACCCAAACATTCGGCCACCTTTGTGTATGCATGACCTGATACTATCTCATGGAAGGCTCACTGGAGTAGCCACACTGAAAAGCAGCCTTGACTTTGACTAGCAGTGTAGGTTGTCCTCACTGAATTGCCTGAGACAAGTTTGGATTGTGCAATATTTGCATACCCATGAGATATCTGGAGGGTGGGATCCGAGCCGAAGTGGGAAATCAATTTATGCTGCAGTGTACCTATACATACAGTCCGATGTACCTCACACGGTATGTTTGTTTCACTATACCACTACCTAGCATCTTTAGTTGCACTTGTGTTCTCACTGATCTGTCACATGACATCAGATGTGAGATTTTCCACTTGGGGCATCACATTGGCTCCTAAAAAGCATTTTTGGGTCTTAGGGATGCTCAAGCTGTGCCTTCTGTTAGCCAGTTGGAGGGGGATGGGGACAGAGGGTGTGGTCACCTCCCTGTCCCAGGCAAGGTTGGCTTCTCATGGCCTCCGGCTCCCCCTAATATGTCAGAGGGCGCTACAGTGACCATGAAGCTTCCACCCCTCCCCCAGAAACAAGCAACCCCTTCTGAGTTACCCTTCAGCTGCAATGGAAGACCTGCCCATGACAAGGACTGTAAAGACATCAGGCCCATCTTGTTACTGCCCCAGTGTGACAGCTCTCAAAAGATGACTTCCCTGTACTATACAAAACAGGTAAAGGTCTTTATTGTCCAGACACTGCTGCCTGGGCAGGCAGTACTGTGAGAGGTACAGAACGTTGCAGAGCAGGGGGACATGTCTATGGAATCTACACCTAACGCGACATCAGCTGAGAACATCTCATTCCTTACAGAGGAGTAAACCATCTCACAGACTGTAATGTACCAGTACCACTTAACACAGCATATAGATAGATGCATATACGGATTATATCATCATTTATTACAAATAAACTGTAGTTTCACATCTCTCAAAAATGGATCCTGTTTTTACATGGATGTGCAGGTTCTGGAGGTATGAGAAAGGGTTATGTGCTTATTTAGCTCGTCCATGCAAAGCTCATACATGTAATACTAAGTACTTTAAAAAATAGAATGGTCTCCTTTCCAACAAATCTGTTTAGGTTTAGGATTAGTAAAACAGTATGAAACTAATGAAGTACATTGATAGAAATCAGGAAGGGAACACTGATGGTTTGGAGTCTGTATGGGAATGAGGGACAAAAGGGCATGGTCTTCCCTTCAAATCTGCCAGGAGACTTTGGGTCTAGGTGGTGGCTGGGGCCACACACTAGAGAGAGGTGGATTGGTCAGTTAGTATCCGTTTCAGACTGAGAGCACCACGGATGGGCTCTTATCATCCAACCCACAAGAACTGTTTTACTCCAGAATATAGAAAACGTCACTTCAGCTCCAGATGGGGAAGTGGGGCTCCTCTTCTGGGCATTGTCGTAGTGTATGTGACAGGGTAGTGGTGTGAGGGTGTGGGGCACGTTCACCCCTGGGCAGACCTTGGCCCTTGATGACAAACTGTATGAAAGAAAACTTCCAAAAAAGAAACTGGGTGTTGAGTTAAATGTTGGCACCGTCCGCCTACATGGAAACCTCTGGTCACCTTGACAGTCTTCATGCAAGATGGGGACCACGCGGGCCCCTCAGCCACCTTCATTCAAACATCTCGTAGTGACGCGTCTGCCTTACCCTTGGCACCATGTCAATGAGGAGCCTGCAGAGAGAAAGACAGAGATGGTCATTTCTGTACTAGCCCCTCTGCAGCTCTGGGGCTCCAAGCACAGAGGAAACTTAACATTTCTTCATTCACAGGCTACAAAAGCCCCTTTGGAGCATACAGTTCGGTGGTTTGCATACAGTCAGGTTTTTGTGTAATCATCCCCACTGTAATTCAAGGACATTTTCATCATCCCATGAAGAAACCCCAAGCCCACTGGCAGTGAGTCTCCAATCTCCCTTCCACACCTCCACCCTGGCAACTAAGAATTTCTTTCATCTCTAAGGAGTTGCCTATACTGGATATTCTATACAAAAGAACTCTTATAATATAGGGGCACTTTTATCTATTTTATTCCTCCTGGCATAATGTTTGAGGTTCCTCCACACTGTAGTGGGTGTGCATTAGTACTTAGTTCCTTTTGATGGCTGAGTAAGCCCACTTTATACATTACATTAATCCACTCATCAGCCAAGAAATGATTTCTACTTGGCCTGCCATGAGCACTGAGGTACAAGTTTGGGCACGGATGTGTTATCTTCAGTTGCTCTGGACTACCTGCCAAGGAGCAGAATTTCTTCGTCAAATGCTGTCTCTGTATTTCACATTTTGAGGAAATTCCTTTATGAAACAGAAGGACAGTGTTCATTCCCACCAGCTTTGCAGTGGGTCCTAATGGCTCCACAGCCTCACCAACTTGTAACCATCCCTGGTTTTGAGCAGAGCCGTAGTAGTGGAAGACTGGAAACATTTAACAAAGTCAGGGGTCCAGCTTCTGGTCCCAAGGAGCTGCTTGCTTTCCCCAACTACAGAATTGCCAGTGCATGGCAAGAGGAGCTTCCAAGTGAAGAAGCCACATGGAGATGCTAGCCAGAGACATCATGAAAACCACCAGTAGCAGGAAAGGAGGGAGCTCACTGCTCCAGGTCAGGAACGGCTAAGGGGAGGACACTTGGTGAACACATCAGACAAAAATAAAGGAATCCCTTTGGAAAAGTGGCTTAAGGCTCTTGTGCCATGAAAATCTGTCTAACTTAGGAGACAGCTACGAAGACAGATGAGGCTTGCTGGGGCCGGGCGAAATGGTTTCCAGTCACCTGACATAGATTAGGCTCAGAAGGGCACAGGAACGAGACGTGACTCTCAGCATCCTGCTGTGTCATTTCCTAGCTAGAGAAGGGGGCAGAAAGACTGACACTCGTGGCCGCCAGCAAAGCAAAGATAAAAGCAGGAACATACTTGACGCCGTAGGCAAATATGGTGAGGCCAATCAGCACCCCGATGCTGCCATCCAGGTACCAGACCGCCGAGTTGTGCTTGAACACTTCTGCACTCAGAAGAATGGAGAAGCCCATCACACCGCCCACGAGGGAGTTAAAGCCTGTAGAAGAAGCAGAGAGATGCCAGCTGGCAGGGCCAACCCATCTTTATTAGCCACCAAAATGCTTCCATGTTCTGGAGCGTGTGCCAGAGAAAGGGGTCTGGAAGATTTCCTGTCCATGATAGCCACAACCTGAGGCACGCACATGACTCATCAAACCTCTCAGTGTCACCAGCGAGCTTCCTAGACAGCCATCACCCTCGCCATCAGTCTCCATCTCTTCATTTCTTTCTTTTCCAAGGACTTATTCCCAAGTGACAGAGTTTGCCTATGGTTCATTGTTGGTATTCCCTCTACACCCCTAAAATGCCAAGCTGGTGAGGAGCAGGAGCTTGGTTTCCTGTTGAATCCACAGAGCCCACAATAGTGCTTGGCATACAGTGGACATTCAAGCCCTTGGTGATGTAAATCTGTTGCATGTCTGCTGGGCCAGATCCCAAACTGGGTATTTTAGTTGCATATCAACCTTCTCAGGGCTATGAGAGCAGATTATTATCCCTGTTTTACCAATAGGAACATGAAGCTAAGCAGAGGGAGGTTAACTAAACTAACCCAGTGAGGCGGAGAGGAGCAGGGCTGGGGTTCACCTGACCCTGCACCCATTCCCTCTATAGTTTCCTCTACCTAGCGATTTTCCCTGTTTCTCCAGAAAAGCAATACAAAGTTTTAATTTAGCTACACTGCTGGAAAAACAGCAATAGAAGCAGAACTAGAGCTAATATATCGTGATCACCATCATCTTTTACCTGCTACATCCTCTGGTTCCCATAATTTACACATCACACTTGCATTTCACCTGGGAGTTTCAAAGGCCGCACGGGAAGGAAATGGCTTTGGTGGTTTTCCTGCAATGTGAGTCAAATTTCATTCCTTGCTTCAGCATCATGGGGTCCACCAAGAGGACCTCCGTGTCCACACAGGGCCGGTCACCTCTCAATGCCTCATTTTGGGGTCAACTCCCTCTTATAATAGTGCCATGTTCTGGCTGAATTCAAAAGTCTATTCTGGCTAAAAGCAAGAAAATGGAATCAAACACACTAAAAGACATGATTCAGTCTACTCCTGAGAGCGCATCTGAATGAAGAGTAGGAATGACACAAGCAAAGCCGGGGTCAGAACCATGCTCAGCAACCCCAAGGAGGGGACCCCTTTGGGCTTCTCCCTACTACTGAGCACACGATGAACCTGAGGCCTGCAAGGGCATCTCAGGGACAGACCTGTGACACTTGATCACGGACTTACCCTCACACCCGCTCCTCTCCAATGCTCAGCCAGTGACTAGGCCTTGCTCTCAGAGCACTTCAGTTTGGACAAGAATATTTCATCTTGTCAGCCCCAAAGTAACCACTCAGTGGTAACTTCTCTGGTCTTCTGTGTTCCTATACACGGACGGCCTCTGCAAACCTGGCCACCTCCTCCTTTCCTGGATCTTTCCCTCTAGGACAAACCCTACATTACCATCTAGATAACACAAGCCCTTCCTTAATCCTGCCTTTCCCCCCACAACCTCTATGCACCATTGTTCCGCACAGAACCCTAAGCTGTCTTCACCTTTGTTCCACCCATGCTGCTCAGGTTCCCCCTCTGCTAACCCCTTCCTGGGGTCCTCCCATGGCTACGTGTCATGTGGATGTGTGGTTCTTCCTCTTAGGAACTCCAGCCTTGCTCACTCCTGGCTTTCCTCCTTCCTCTCCAGGAATTCCTCCCCAGCATCCTTTGCGGGCTGCTCCTCCCCATCTCTATCCCGGTGGCCTGGGCTCAGCCCTCCTAAGCTTCCCTCCATGCATGCATTCCTCCCAGTGAGCCACTGTCTCACAAATGTCTGTGCTTTACCCTGACCCGTCTCCTGACTCACAGATGGAAGATACACAAAACTGAATTGTCCCCTGCCACTAAACATCTCACCCTCCAGCCACCCAAAACTCTGACCCCACTGGCTTCTCTCATTCCCTCAATGCAGTCTATCGGGTAATTCTTGCCACCTATTACGGCCACAAATCAGTCTCCTCACTTCCTCCCATTGGCACAACCCATGCAAGCCACCCAGTATTCAATTACACCCATTCCCAGTGTCCTCACTAGCTTCTCCTACACCTCCAATCCATTCCCTGACCGCAGCCAGGGTGCCAACATGACCACCTGTGCATGGACAACAACCCAAACCCTGTAGTAGAAAAGAGCCTATTGCTATTTCAAGTCCCACTCAAACCCTCTATGCTGCTGAAGCACCAGCCCCTCCCACCCCAAAGTGCTTTCTCCTCGCCCACACTCCCAACCCCTCACTCTCGCCACGTCTTCATTTTTCCCAGCTCTTCTCCACCTGACATGCTATTTTGGCCATTTTACTTTTACTGTCTCTCTTCCCCACTAGAAACCTAAGCTTAAACACAGGAACAGTTCCTTTCCTTGCTGTATTCCAAGTCCCAGAACAGTGCCTGGCATTTATCAGGCACACAAATGATTGCAGCATTAATTAGTGAATTACCAGATGGAGACGAGGAAGGAACCACGTGGGGCATGACCTTCACTCTGCCATCCCGAGAGAGAGAGAGCGCGCACGCACACGAGCAGGAGAGAGCGCCACCCCTCACTGAACTATTAAGTAGCCCTGAGACAATGGTGTTCAAAGATGTGGAGAACTTGAGGTTCCCCAGGCAGCCACTAGGTGGCTGCTCAACTCCACCAAGTCAGCGGACTACCTGCCAGCACCACCGCCAGCCAGCTAAGGACCTGAGGCACACTGGCCTCCTTCACTGCACCTTCTGAGAGTCCGATCACTGGGCTTACCTTTCCTCCTGACACAGGCCGACCCATTTCAGCTCCACTTCTTGCGAGCCTGCCTGCGAATGTGCACGCAGGCCACGTCTCCTGCCACACACCTCAGAACTGTGTAGCTTTCCCAGTCACCGCCAGCCTGCAGGAAGAACCTGAACACCAAGCCTGCTCCCCACCAGCCACCACGCCAGGCTCTGACAGTCACTCGCTCACCTGAGCCAGTCCCTGTCCTCTCCGTTCAAACCACAGAGCAGTCCCACCCAGGTCTGTTTGTGGGTTAACAACATACAGTGACCAGGGACGTTCTGATTGGAGGCCCCTCCAGTCTGGCCTTAAGGACTAGATTAGAATCTGAATCATTAGGCATGCTACTTTTATGCAGCATAGTCTGATAAAGATTTTCCATCTACTTGAAAAATCAACATAGACTCTTGGGTATTTTAACCATGGAAGGGAACGGAACAGTCATGACAGGCCCCTGTCCCAGAGGAACTTCTCTGCTCGCCCCAACTGTACCTGCAGATAGAACTGAAGCTGGGCCCCAGGCCCCTGTTTGGGGTATCCCTCGGCATGAGATGTTGTTGCACAACACACATGCACGCACATGCACAAGCACAAACTCTTTGCACTGCTGGGGATGGAACCTAAGAGCTCATGATTTGTAGGAAAGTGCTTTACCACTGAGTTATACCCCCATCCTCCACTGTACTTTAAATAATACCAAACAAGTTTCCTCCTAGGCTTGAATGCAGTGTGTATGTCGACTAAATATCCAAAGCAACGAAATCAAACTAGACAAAATCTGCTGCACAACATAAAGTGGGCAAATCTGAAATTTATCATCCGTACCCATCTGTCCCCTTTCCCTCAAAACCTGTTTCTTAGCTTTAAGGACACGCCCCTGCAACAAAGGACATGTCAGAGTCACCATGCCCCTGTTCCCACAGGGCTTGAGCTACCTGTGACAGGCAAGGGCCACCCTTCTTTCTCCTTCCTTCCCTCCCCACAGGAGCAGCAGTTTGCTGAACCTGCTTCCTTGCACAGAGAGGGCGGCGCTTGGCTCAGCTCGAAGCAGGGCGGCACCCCACCCTGTGGGTTCCAGAGCCAGCCCCTTAGAGAACCCTCAACATGATTGACAGCCATGGCTCGCAACTCCTCACCCTGCCCACCTCCAAAGGGAGGGAGGGACCAGACCAGGGGAGATAATTATAGACTGCTCCCTAGTTCTGCTAATCAATGAATGAGTAAACATCCCAGACAACACAATTAGTGGGAGGCTGCAATTACTGCCCTGTATTTACTGAGATCCATGTACTCCCAGGAGCAAGGGCCCCCTCAGGGTAACAGGCCTGAGAGGGAGCTGCCCTGCTCCCCTGCCCAGTGCTTCTCTCCCCATGGAAGCCCCACAGCCATTCATTCATTCACCCCAGAGCCCTGCATGTTTTATAGACATCCCAGCCTTCTCTCCAGCCCCTCGCTTCACAGCATCCAAGCTGCCCCCGAGACTTCTCATTGCTCCAGTCTTACACCTCTCCACTGCTTCCCCTCCACAACCGACCAGGGGCTCTTCAGGACGCATCCATCATGTCCTCTCAACTGTTGTACAGTTTGGCAGAGGAGACAAACTCTCACCCTCCAGCCCCAGCCCTGCTATGATCTGCCCTGGTCCACCGCTCAGGTTCTTCTCCTGCACCATAGGGCTCCCTCTGCCTGGAGCAGGACTCTACCCTGCCTTGCCTGTTTGTGGGACAATTTTCACTTCAATTATGCATTTTTCTTTGTAATTTCCCCCTTCTTCCTGGCTTAAGAGTATGGTAGAAATACTGCTTCGGTGTATGGTTTTGTGGGTAAAAATCAAAATCAGGTGATATTTTATCAGAGAAACCTGAGTAGCACTCAGTTCTTCTCTGTACACCTTACAAAATGGTGGGAAGCTGGAAGTCCAGTGACTTTGCCTCAGCTGGAATTTGTACATGGAATTTGTATAATGTTAAGGAAAAACCACCAGCCAAGGCAAAATGACTATTGTGGAGGGTGGGGGCAGCCCCTAGTCACGGGCAGGTCTGGTGCTGGGTCTAGGGCTGGTCTTACACTCAGGTTTCTGCAGCCTGACTGCAGTCAGCTGCTACACAGATGCCAGCCCTCTGTAAGCAGGGAGAGGGGACTGACTGGTGCATGGAGAAACAGGCTCCCAAGCTGCCTGCTGTGCCCTCACCCCAGGAGCTCAGAGAGCTGTCTGTCTGTACTGACCCCCAGGTGTGGCTACCCTGCCTGTTGTGTTCCAGGTAACAAGACATAGTGTTATAGTTTATGTTCCTGTGGCCCCATCAAGTCTCATGCAATCATGGCATGGACTTGGCTGAGTCTGGCATTCGTGATTGGTTTGTTGTCTAGTGCTGGGATTGGCGATGTGAGTTCTGCACCTGCTCAGGGGGTGGAGCTGATATACAGTGTGAGGGCAAGAAGAAGGCGTGTTTTCCCTCTCTTGCTGGTTCACCTTTCTCTTGTGGCGGCCATGAATGGCGGCCCCACCACACCATGCTGCCTTGGAGTCAACAGAGTATGTACTAAAACCTCCAAGAACTGTAAGAAATAAACCTTTCCTTTCCTAATTTTGGGCATCAGGTATTTTGTCTTAGCAATGAGAAAAAAGTAACCAAGACACACAGGGAGAGGGAAGAACAAAGCACAGATTCTGAGAAGACAGGGCCCTGAAGACCTGGGCCAGGGCTGTTATGTAAAGCAACCTCAAAGGCAGCTGGAAAATCCAAGCTCAAAACAGCTGGCTCTTGCAGCAGGGTCTACCTTCCTGGGGCTACACTGTGCCTAGCTCCTTGGGGTGCCAAAGAGGCAGCACTGAACTTCAGAATGCACCATGTGGATGGGATGCTGCTATGAAATGCCCATTTCTGGGGCCCACCTCAATTCCTTGGGATCTGAATCCTCAAAGGTGAGGCCCAGGAATCTGTTTTTAGCAAACACCTGACCACCACCACCACCAAGCAATTTTAATGCTGCCAGGCTGGTGGTAGGAGTCAGCTGGTTAGGACCTGGCATCCCCCAGCTTTACAGCTAGAACATCAAGTCATGCAGCCCCACTTTTTCAGGCCTGTAAAAGGAACCCCCACCTGTATCCCTCTGAACAGCAATGCCCTTGCCAAGGCAGCTGAGGCCACACACCTCCTCTTGCCTAGGAGACAACACAGCAGACAAAACTGGGAAGCAGAGAGCTGGCAGTGCAGGCCAGGACTGGACAGATTCTCCAGACCTGAGCTCAGCCCCCTGCTGCAAACATTCTGACTTCTCCCTGGATTCCACTGTGGTATCAATGTGGGCCACCACCCTCATGCATTTTACATAGATCTCCTAGGGCTTGGGAGAAGGGAGTGTTTCTTTACTTGAGAGAAAGTAGGAAAGAAGGAAAGGAGGGGGAGGAAGAGGGGAAGAAAAGTAGTCAATCCAGTGATTTCTACTCTATTTTATAGAGATAAACCCCAAGGCCATACCTTGACCTGCCACTACTTTACTATAAGCCCCTAGACTGCCCATCTCAAGAATAAACAAAAATAAAGTGGGCACAGGTCTGTTTGTCAAGTCTCTTGTTTACATCACATTAGTTGGGACCCAAGTGCACTTCACCTGCAGTCATACACCCTATTCCCCATCACCACAAAGGGTTACACAAGAAGACCCTCCTGACCCACAGGGACACACAAAGACTTTTCTAGCTGATTTGAGCTTTAGGCAGACAATTCATGGGTGGCTTCCCAAGCACAGGTGCCTGGTCACTGCAACCTGAACCCCTGCACGAGCAGTTCAGTAGCTGGAGGGAAAGGGAGCCTGGAGAATTCACAAAGGAAAAATTGAAGAATCCAAGAAAAAATTTACTTTTTACTTGGAACCATTCAACCTAAGAGTCTGGGAAGCCCTTTGTGCTTTATGATTAAGAAGCTGGGAGTCCCGAGCCTCCCAGTTAGGTCAGGATACAGGGGATTCACAAAGAGTTTATTAAATTCTTGGGGCATGAGAAGGCTACCCTGTTATAGGAGCCCAGAGAAGCATTAAACACCATGTGGAGGAGGGGATGGGGTAAATGGATTCTAAATTGTTGAGTTTTCCTGCAAGATAAGCAGCTACAAAATGACCCGGACAGCATCTTCTCTTGCCAAGAGCTCAGCCCCAGAGACCAGGCACACTGGCCTTACTCACCATCTGTTATAAGTGCTCTGCTGGTCAGAACCTTCCCCAGCATAAACTTCAACACAGCCAGGATGCTGCAAAGGATCCCACTTAAAATGGAAACGCTGAACAGGAAATCATCCTAGAAGAGATAATTCCAGATTTCACCACTTTGCCTCCTGCTGCAGTAGGTCATCTGCAAACCACTTGCCTTTAAGATCTGCCTGGTTCCCCCAAGGAGCCCCCAGGTGCGGGTGTGCCGCACACTTGCATAGGTCTGTTAACTCTCTGAGATTTAGAAAAGACATTAAAGCAGATATTCAGACTTATGTTTACGTAGAAACCCATTATGTACTTCTTTCCCTGTAGGAGATTCACCTTCCCACTACTCTGCTGAAATGAATGACAACCACTGATCAATGGCAGAGCTAGTCAGAATGCTAAAAATGGCGTCTAAGTAGAGTTTTCCACAGATAATTCACAAAGCAGGTGACAGGGAGTTATGAAACCCATCCCTGGCCTCAGAACCCTCTAACACAGAGCCAGCTGAATTAGCCACAAGGTCAGTTATGGCGAGAGCTACTTAAAATCCTTTTTCCTTAAAGGCACACAATTGAAGGCTCAAATATAGCCTTCAAAGTGGGAAAAACGGCATCTAAAAATATAGTCTGCTATTGACGTTATCTTAACACCTCTGATCCTTAGGTTTGCAAGCAAATGAGTGAGTCACATATGCAAAGCCAGTGTTCTCTCCTGACATTGGGCCCATGAGCCTTCTGCTTCCAGCTCCCATGAGACACAGCCTCCAGGTTCTCCAGAATTAAAATTCAACTGCCAGCAGAAATCTGATATAGCAGCTTACATCCACAAAGAAATAGGATTCTCCTTAAGCATTTTATTAAGAAATTCACTAGCCTAGTAACAGAAGCAGACAGCCTGTTTCCCTGGGCTCAGAGCTGAACAAAGTCATCTGAAAAATCACCTCACTGGATAAAGGGTATCTGCGGAGAGTCAAAGGATCTTCCCAAAAATACAGGTCTGTGACAGTGGTAGTTTTCACAATGTATGTTCCCAAAATCTTTGCTACTCTTTGCCCCAGGATGTGGGAATCAACCCCACAACACACCACCTACCCTTGAGGCTGGACTCTGTGATGCAACTATAGCAAATAAGAAGTGGAAAGGGGGAAAGAGCGATTTTACAGTGGAGAAACATAGCAGACACCACCTCGCCAAGTGATTAAGGTTACCATCACCATTGACAAGTCATGCCCTGGGATGTAATGCAACAAGAAGGGCACTATGCCTCCATGGTGTTTGACCAAAAACACTCATAACTTCTGCTTACTTGTTTGCTTGCTTGTTTGTTTATTTGTTTTTTGTGGTACCAGGGATCAAACTCACAACCTCACACCTACCAGGCAGGGATTTAAGCCATGGAGCCAAACTCCCAGCCCTCATTTCTTGAGGCAAGGTCGCACTGTGTAGCTCAGGCCAGCCATGTGCTCAGGTTGTAGCCCAAGCCAGCCTGGAACTCACAGCGCTCTTCCTACCTCAGCCTCCCGAGTGCTGGGATTAAAGGCATGTGCCACCACACCCAGCTACCTCTGCTTACTTGTGAAAAACCATCCAACCCAAACCAAGGGATAGTTCACAAAATACCTGGCCCTCCTCAGGCGTGTCAAGTTATGAATGACAAGGAACAACCAACAAACTGTCACAGAATGGAGACGGAGGAGATGTGACAACTAAATGCAACATGGTATCCCAGACTGGGCCCAGGAACAGAAAAAGGTCCTCAGGGGACAAATGGGAACACTGGTATTAACTATCAGTTTATTACTGTGTTGCAATCTCATAGTCTGGAGAAATGTGCAGTGGTTATGGAGATATTAACATCAGGGCGGGTTGGATGAGGGTATACAGGAACCCTCTTCACTACCTCTATAATTCTATAACTTCTTCTATGACTCTAAAATCATTTTAAATTTATACTTTTTTATAAACAATTACCTCGTGGAAGTTTCACCTCATAAAATTATCAGTAAGGACTGAGACGAACTGGCCTCTTAGCAAACACTGAGTCCCTCCTGAGCAGAAGGGTATATTACAAAGGCCACCACAATGGGGCAGGAAGCCAAAAACCCCTTAAATCAAAGCTCCCTTTGTGAAAAGATTTGGCCTAATTACAGTGGATGGCACTCACAGAAAATAACATGAGCCTGATGCTATGGCCTGAAGCCTGCGCCCTCTAAAATTTACATACTCAGTGCTAACCCAGTGTGATGGTATTTAGAGCTATGGCACTTGGAAGGTGAACAGGTCATAAGGGTGGAGCCCTTATGAATAGTTTTAGAGACCCTCGACATCTCCCTTGCCCCTTCTGCCGTACAGACACGATGGGAAGGTACCATCTGTGAACCAGGAAGCGAACTCACCAGACAAAGAATCTGTTATGCTTGACCTTGAACTTTCAAACCACCAGAACCATAAAAAATAAATTGCTATTGATGATAGGCCACTCAGTCTATGGTATTTTGCTACAGTAGCCAGACTAAAATAGGACACATTATTAGGGAACCATACATCAGCTAGTCCTAGGTGCTGACCCGACTCAGAAGCACAAACTGGGAGACTGAGGTGGTCAGTTAAGAAAAGTATTTTGAAGGCTGTCTGGCTCCACTCAATCTCTCCCCTTGTAACACCCTTATCCCTGAATCTCTAGAGGTGAAGAAAGTCTGTGCTTGCCCCATAGAGGATCCGGTATCTGCAGGGTGGGGTGCCCTCCCTTCCCCCCAGGGCCAGCCCCATGGCTCCGTCAGTCCTTCCTGGGGCTGCCACCCAGGGAACTCACTCACTGCAGACTGGGGCCTGGCTGCATGTGGCTCAGAGATTTATCCAGCAGACCTCTGCTCAGTTTTCAAACTCCCCTCACTGGGAAGACGAATTTGAACTCTTGAGTCTCAGTTCTCTCTGCTGTAAGTGGCAGTGAGGCCCCTGTAGCCATTGCTAAGCATCTAGGTGAGTAAGGCAGCAATCACTGTTAAAAGGCCCAGATGTCAAATGGTCAAATCAAGTGCTCACAGGAAGCCCAAAGCAGAGAAAGTATTCCTAGGAAATGAACATAGGGGAATTACTACCTTGAAGAAAGTACACATGGTGAAATGAACAGCGATGTCACAAAGACTAGGATTGGGATCTGCAGTGGCTATAAAGAGGGCAAGGTGTTTGGGACCCTTCCCCCTCCTGAGAAGTAGCATTTTTGAGAAGCCCCCATGGACTTGTAGCTCCCAAGTCTCCTCCTGGAGTGCAGAGGGTGGGTTCCAGATGAAATAAGGTAGAAGTACTGGGCAGCAATGAAAGGCACCAAAATGAACGCCACAAAACAGCCGTGTGACTCTGGGCAAGTCACTGAGTTCCTTCTCTCCTAGCCCACTGCCCTCTCTGTAAAATGGTACCCAGGGTGACTGTACACTGGGTACACAGAGTTCAGCAGGAACAATTTCCCCAAATTTTCTTCCTCAATGCTTTGGAGGCCAAGTTGGCCCAGAGACCCCTGCACGACAGGTTGAAGGCAGAAGGGAAGCAGAAGTCATCAGTCCCTGAAGGTCATGTGGGGCACAAGCACTGCTGCAGCTTCAGTATGTTTGCAGCAACTTGCAGGTTTGCCTTGGCAGAAGGGAAGGAGGCAGCCAGGCCCCGCAGAGCCCATCCTGTACCTGCCCCAAGTCCCAAGCAGGCCTAGAAGCAGCTTTGTGGCACACAGTACCAACTTCTTCTGCAGATCACCCACAAATTGGAGGCTGTGGCTTCTATATGATTCCAAGCTTTCTTCACAGGTGCTAGTTCGGGCTTGCACCCCTCTGCCGGGGTCCAGTTCCTTCCTGACTGCTGCTTCAGTGACTTCTTGCAAAACACCACAAGCAGAAGGAACCGCCCTACATGGACATCATCACCAGCACTGTGATGCCTCTGTGTAAAGCCTCCTTCCTGCAGCGAACCATTTATTCTGTATCACCGAGTGTGTTCCCAACATCTGACTGCACAAGCGGGTTTCAAAGGGCTTTAACAGGGCTGGCCATGGAGAAATGCCGTATTAGTATTTCAAAGTGAAATTTGTTCAATATAGAGAAACATTGTGCAAAAGGCAGGTTTTTTGTCTATGTGGTTTATTCTGTCAGCCGCGCTCTGCTCCCAGGACCTGGCCTGAAGGAACAACTGCATTCCCCTCTGGACAGAGACTGAGATCTTCTCTGAATCTTCCCTAGAGCTCCAGAGTATGGCTGCTGCTCCACCTCAAAGCACCAACATACACACAGCAAGCAAGCAAGCAAGTCTGCAGGGAAAGCCAGGCAGCGCCCGGACCCAGGTTGCCAACAGCTCAATAGTATTCCCCACCCAGAGCCTGGGACTCTCCTAGGGGGCAAGTAGTCCTCACTCCAAACTGCCTCATCGACTGCTAACGTGAGTGCAATGACCAGGACATGGGTTCATCAGCCTGATCATGAGCTCAGTCTCTGCTAGGTAGGGACTTCTGTGTGGAAGCCTGTACTGGGTATGCTAAGTCCCCCCAAGTCCTCATACTTTTGATGGGGCTGAGTCTAGTGCTTGTGTTCAGTTTGTTGTCTAGCACTGGGATTGGCAATGTGAGCACTGCACCCGCCCGGGGTGGAGCTGAGATACAGTGTAAGGGAAGGCGGGTCTTCCTCTTGCACTTCCACGCTTCCGCCCTCTATCTCTCTCTCCTCTCTCTCACCAGCGAGCCTTGCTGCTTGTGGCCGCCATGAATGGCAGCCCCACCACGTCATGCTGATTTGGAGCCAACTAAGTAGGACTGAAACTCAAGAAACTGTAAGAATAAATCTTTCCTTCCCTAATTTTGGGCATCAGGTATTTGTCTCAGCAACGAGCAAAAAGTAACTAAGACAAAGCCCTAACACCTGATGTGATGGTATCTGAAGATGGGGTCTTTGGGAGGGTAACAGGGTCCTCATAATGGGATTAGTGTCCTTATCAGAAGAAAAGATTTTTCTCCTTCCCTTCCTCTCCAGCCACACACATATCAAGGAAGGGCCATCTGTAACCCAAGCAAAGATCTTTCACCAGATACTGAGTCTGCTGCCACCTTGATCTTGGACTTCTAGTCTCCAGAACTGGGAGAAATAAACTTCTGTTTAAACTACCTGGTCTATGGCATTTTGCTATGGTGACACAAGCTAAGACAGTCTTCAAGCTTAAAAGAAGAAAACATCTTTGAAAAGATACTTGGTGAAAGCCAGGCATACAGCAGGGTATGGCTAATGCTGGGAAACAGTGACCTAAACAGGTCTGCACTACAGGAGGTTCTTCCAGGGTACAGCCACACCTGCCACCTCAGTCCTCACAGATTCCCTGCACGGGTGTCTCACAGATGCAGAAACAGACACAGCCAACTAAACAACTTGCCTGCAATCACTCAGCTAGTGCCTGGACCTGGAGTGATTCCCAGGTGTAAATTCTACCTGGGTGCCTTATCCATGGCCTTACAATCTCACATATTCTGAAACCATGGACTGCAGGAGACTGAGGACACTGTTCCTTATTAGGTATTCAGTTACCAGTGCTCAGTCTCTACATTTTTCCACAGTTGAATTCCATGGAATAATAGAAGATCAGAGCAAAAAGGCTTAGGGAGGTTAGCCGCTCATTCAGCTAAGGATAAATCTACTTTATAGTTGAAACTGCATAAATCATGTCCACACTGGCAAGCTTAAGACGCTGACATGGTGAAAGTCTTTTGGAACCAATTCAAAACCATAACAAATAATATACTTGGTGATATATAAAAATTAAAACTTATATAGGAAAAAGGTCATAATCAAATACAGAGCACAAATTCATCATCAAGGGTTGATCTTAATGTATAAAGAGCTCATAGAAATTCATAAGAAAATGACCAACAAAATCATAGAAAGTGGATAAAGAAAATAGGAAAAAGACAATTAAAAAATGAATTTTAAACACAGGAAAGATGCTCCAACTCACTTGTAAAAGACATGGAAAGTCAAAACTACAGTAAAATATCAGTTTTACCTAACCTTATGAGAAAACAGGCTCTCCAAACAATTCTGGTGTCAGTGTAAAATGATTCAAACCTGGGCAGACTCCCAGAAGAGAAGGAGATGTGCCTCTCAAGAACTCGCCACGTTGGGTCAGGGAGGATCCAACCAGAAAACAACTAGCCTGCCTTCCTGGTGAGTCTGCGCAACTGGCGTGGACTCTAGGAAGAGAAAGAGATGTGCCATCCATAGGCCTACCAGAGCGCAGGCTAAGGATCAAGGACACCCCTCTCCCTCCCCCCATAAGCAACCTGCTGGTTCGGAGGACTGGCTAAGTTGATAGTAACTAAGGCACATAAAGCAACTGTATGCTTGTATTGTTTGGCTGATTTTGCAGGCCTGGGGCCAGCAGTCTGAGCATCTCTTGGGAAGATGACAGTATGCAGTGTAGCAAATATGGGAGATTCTCTTCTGTCTTTTGCTTTGTTTTTTTTTCGCGGCACCGGGGATTGAACTCACAACCTCACACCTGCCAGGGCAGGCACTTAAGCTGCTGAGCCAAACTCCCAGCCCTTCTTCTGTCTTGTCTTTGAGGCCCAATATTGTTCTCATTGTTTTGCTTTATTCTGATTAATTTTTTTTTGCTTTATTTCATTCTGTTTTTATTGGTGTTACTCTGTTTTGTTTTTGGTTTGATTTTACTAAAACTGATGGAATGGTCAACTATTCTGAAAATAACAAGATATACTATAGTAGCTATTGTTTTCCTAGTATCTTTCTTTGAAGTTTTGTACCAGTTCTACTGCTTTGTTTTGATTGATTTGTTCTGTTATGTTTTATTGGATTTTACTATCTTTAAAATAAAAAAAATGATTCAAACCTGTTTAGAGAACAATTTGGCAATTTCTCTAACAAGGACAAATATATCTATCTCTTGACCAAGCCATCTACCCAGGTAAATTTTTCTTAATACTATAGCTATGCATGTATGAAAATGAAAGTACAAACAAAAATATTTACAGATAAAAAGAAAATGAGAAAATCCAAAATTAAAGATGAAAATTCTATACATCTCTCTGAGTAACTGATGGAAGAAATCACATAAGCATACAGAAGACTTTTAACAACAACACCATCAACCAGCTTCACCTCACACATGTGGACCATCTTCCTTAGAAGAGCATGATACACATTCTTTCCGCAGAACATAGAATAGTCATCAATGTAAATCATATTCTGCACCAGAAAGCAGATCAAAACCAATAAAGAAAACCTGATGACAATGGAATTAAGCTAGAAATCAGTAACAATAGCATCTACAATAACCTATTTGGAAGTTAGACAACAAAATGATATGTTTTTTAAAAGTTTCCAATTCAAAGAAGTTACCAAAAAAAAACTGTAAAATATTCTGAAGTAAAATAAAATTAAAAAGCAGCATATTAAAAATAATGGGCATGGCAACTCATAGCAGTATCCCAGCTATATGGGAGGCTGAGGTAGGAGGATTTCAAGTTTGAGCCCAACCTGAGCAACTCAGTGACTTAGTGAGACTCTGTCTCAAAGGGGTCAGGATGGGAGGATCTGGGAGTATAGCTCAGTGCTGCCAAAAGGGAGGGGGGTAACTCCTTAGAAGGAAGCTTATAGTAAATAAGCAAATAAGGTATAATAAATAATTTATAAGAAAATATTTTAAAGACTTAAATGATTTAAGTTTTCTCTTTAAGGAAGGAAGGAAGGGTTAAAGGCAAGTTAACACCAAAGTAAAAAGCAAAATTCAATGAACAAGAATAGCTTAGTCATAGACCATATCTTAGCATGTGTAAGACTCTGAGTTTGACCCCCAGCACAAAAAAAAAAGGGAAGAATGAAAGAAAGAATAAAGGACAGCAAAGAAAAATCAATGAAACAAAAAATTGATAAAATAGAGAAAAAAGAATACCAAAATCTGGTATTATGTAAAGATCAATAATGTTGGATAAACCGCTAAGGGTTATTTACAGAAAAAGAGAACAAAAGTTATCATTATCAGAAATGAGAAAAGGCACTCATTATCACAGATCAAATAGGATCTATAAAAAGGATAAGAAAATAATATAATCAATTTTATGCCAATAAATTTGACAACTTTCATGACTTATATCTAGACATTGCCCCTAAAGCCTCATGGTTTTCAAAGGTGGCTGGATCCAGGGTGTGTGATTACTGAATTAGTCCACTGATTGGTTTAGTGTCATTCAGGGTGTGGAAAATGGGAAGGCCCTCCCTGAGTGGGTGGCACCACCCAAAATGTGAGCAGCCTTAAAGGAGTAAAAGGAAGAGGCAGGTGGCCACCACCACCACTGCTGCTGCTTGCTGCCTTCTGTCTGCCACACCATGAACTGTTTCTCCCCTGTGATGCCCCTCTGCCACGCAACCCTGCCTTGCAGCCAGCTGACTACAGACTGAACTCTACCAACTATAAGCCAAAATAAACTTTTCCTCCTTTAATTTGTAAGTTTTAGATGCTTTGTTTCAGCAATGAGAAAAGTAAGACAACAACTTAGATGAAACGTACAAATCAAAGGTCATCCAAGAAATAACCTGAAGAGCCAACATCAATGGAACACATTAAGTTTATAGTTAAAACACTTCTCACAAAACTTCAGACCCATCAAGCCCTACTGATGACTACTACCAGATATTTTATCATTTAAGGAAGAAATAATGCCAGTTCTAGGAAATAGATGAGGAAGAAACAATTCTCAGTTCATCTCTGACGTTAGCATTATACTGTGACATAAAGCCAAAGTATTAAAGAAAACTACACAACACTAGCTCTTATGAACTCACATGTAAAACAAACTATTAGCAAAACAAATCTAGCAGCACATCAAAATACATCATGACCATGTAAGGCTTGTCCTGGGAAAACAACACTTTAATATTAAATAATATTCAAAGCCATGTATCCATTAACAGACCAAAAAGAAAACCATATAATCACCTCAGCAGATTCATAAAAAAACAACTGACATAACTCAATACCCATTCACAGAATGTGAAGGAAGTAAAGGATAAAGGAAAAGATGGCTCAATAACGTAACAGGAGAAAAGAACTTTTTATGCCTGATAAATGGTACCCAGGAAAAACCTATAGCTAACATCAACCAGTGATTATTATTCTTGCTGTGATCAGAAAAAAAGGCCAGGATGTCCACTTTTATTACTTCTATTCGATGAGAGAGACTCGCCAATATACAAATAGTAAAGAAAGAAGGAAAACTGCACTTACTTGCAGACTACGTTAGTTTATATTTAGAAAAATTTCAGTACACATATTCCTCATTTAACAACTGTTCAGATTAATAACCTGCTGCTGATACTTCCAAACTCTTTTTGTACAATTCTGTACATCTTTCTTGGAGTCTCAAGTTTTTTGTACTGTACAACTTGTTTATACACTATTGTAAATTTTGCTGATTGTACTATACAATACTGTAGTTTCATACTGTTATACATCACAGTACTGCTTGTAAAAGTTATGCAAATAAAAGCAAAATCATCAAGCTGGAGTTTCGTTTGACCATATCTTTGTTGTGAACATTGTAATGTACATATGATTCTTTACTTAGCAACCAATTCATGTAACGACCTAGTAATGACCTAGTAATGGTCTAGTCACAGAAGAAATGAAACTAGGTTGTTAATAAAGGAAGAGAGCACCAGGATTGCACGAAGTGCAATTTATTAGAGACTTATGGACATAAGTGTGTTTTGTGCAGCAGCAAGACAGGAGGATCCCTGCTCCCTAAGGCAAGCTATATGCCAAGCTAGACAAAGGAGGGCTGCAGCCAACCAGATGTACCCAGACTTTCTTAAAAAACTTCAGTTAAGAAATAGTCTAAACATCAGTGGGATCAGTAGCCAGCACAACATTCTCAGCTGTCTTAGTGACTTTGTCCTATATGATTTGGGATGCATGCCAAAGTCACCTGGTGGGCCAAGTAGTGGGTATGAACAAGATGGCTACAGTCATGTCAAGCAAAAGATTCAGACCGACACTTTACCAAGAAGATGTAAGAATAACAAGCACATGGAAAGATAATCAACATCATAGGTCAACAGGAAAAAGTAATCAGAAACTATTAATACTACATACTCATTAAAATCCTAAAATTAAAAAGATAGATAATACCAAGTGTGATGATGACATACAAAAACTGAAACTCTCGCATGCTGCTGGTGAAAACATAAAATGGTACTCACTTAGCAAAACAGATTGACCACTCCTTATTATGTCAAGTTTGGTGAATCCAGACATACCAAAGGTCTCAGCAATTCTCTTCCTTGATATTTCCTCAAGATAAATGAAAGTCTATGTCCACATAAAGATTTGCACACTGATGTTCTCAGGTACAAATTTCATAATACTGTTGTCAAAAAACTGGGAATAGTCTAAATGCCCAACACTGGGTGAAGGGAAAAACAAACTGTGGTCTATCTGTACAATGAACTATTACTCAGCAATTAAAAACAATGATCTATAGGTATATTCAGCAGGAAGAGGACTACATTTCAAATCCTTATATAAGTGAAAGGAGATAGACATGAGACTAAATACTGTATGATTTCATTTATAGACTTCAGAAAAGGAAGACTATAGTGACAGAAAGCAGATTAGGTGGGGAGATGAGGTAATTAATGACTGCAAAAGGGCATAAAGGAACTTTTAGGGATGGAAAAATTCTATCATGGTGATAGTTCTGTGTCAATACAAAT
>RJWM01019046.1:0-40098 GCA_004363535.1 Dasyprocta punctata | reverse complement strand
TCACACAATTGTAGAACTGGAAAACCTGAAATGTGTAAGGCAAACAAGGAGTTGTTGTCAGGAGCTGACAACAGTTTTGAGGCAGAATTTATTCTTTTCCTGGAAGCCTTGGTTTGTTCCCTCCATCCCTGAGGAATTTTGGACTTTCTTTCTTTTTTTCTTTCTCTTTCTCTTTCTCTCTTTCTCTTTCTCTTTCTCTTTCTCTTTCTCTTTCTCTTTCTCTTTCTCTTTCTCTTTCTCTTTCTCTTTCTCTTTCTCTTTCTCTCTTTCTCTTTCTCTTTCTCTTTCTCTTTCTCTTTCTCTCTCTCTCTCTCTCTCTCTCTCCCCCCCCATTTCTCTCTGGTTCCATTTGCTTATGCTCCAGCTACCTTTGATGGAATCAAGGCACCAATCCAGCCAGTCAGTCTGGTGATACACTACCTCAGACCCTCAAGACTGAGAGCTGGACCAAATCAAGGAAGGAATTGTAATGAGCAAGCAAAATAGAACTTTTAAAGTTATATTAAGGTAAGCCCCTTCTCCAAACTTTCTCAGGATGAGAAGATGTAACTGCTATGCCCTCTTCTCTTCAGCCTAAATAAATTGACAGAATATGAAGATGCTGGCACCAGGAAGTCAAAGTTTAGTTTCCCACCCACAGGGAAGGGAAGGAACTGAGAAGGGGCTGTTGAGATAAGTATGGAGTTATCTGTGCTTGATTGTAAACCATCTTGCCTGTCTTCCTTACTATAAAAGCGTCTTTCATGACATGACAAAGGGAGATGATAAGTTGAGCTAATACGAGGCCCTTCCATATCCTCAGAGCTAGCTTCCAGTAAAGTCTTCTTCCACTACCCCAAGTTTTCCATGGTTTGTTTGGGACCAGTGATGAAATAGACCTGAGAAGCAGGCAACAGGATCAAAGTGAACTGAGCTCAATTTCATACAGCTTCCATCAGTACAGAGATGACCAAAATTTTAAGGGCAGAAGGAGGGAATAGAAATGGAGTGTGAGTTGGTGGAATCAGGAAAATGAAAATTATAAAAACAAAAGGGGATACTAGTAATTTAATTACTCCATGAATTTGCTGGCAACTATCTAAGTGAGACTCATTGTTCCATGGAGGCCGGAAGACACCTGTCCTGCTCTCAGGTGTTGGTTGAAACAGACAATAAATTCTTTTGTTAGCCTTGAGTTTTCACAGGCAGTTACCTTGAAACGGCCTGGGCTCATCAATAATGCAACTTGGTTCCATCAGAAACTATGTTAGTGCTGTCCAAGTCCTTGCGGGCCAAGATTGAGGCCTAGAAGAGAAGACCACTGAGGAAGACTTGATGGAGTCTGGTCAAGAGGAGAATCTTTGTATTGTGGTTAGTGTGGTCTCTGCCTACTGAGTGTGACTGTGAAGGATTTCTCAGAGATATTTCCACCAGACTGACATGGCTGTGGAATATTTTTATCATATTTTATTTAGGCTTCAGTTTCTTTGATTTTTAATACCATTTTCCATAGAGCAGACAGACAGAGCTTATGAAAAAGTTTTGTTACCCTTTGCCAATTTTGGCAAACCTACTAAGAGCAGTGTTATAGGTAAATGTCAAGGGAACTATGAGCTTCTTCAACCTCCCTAGTAAACCACCTCTGTTGTTCTCCTGTAGCCAGTTCTAAGCAGCTGAAGAAATATTGGGAATGGAACAGTAAGTATAAGTCTCCTGCAGAAATTCTCCCAATATATCATCATTCCTCCATCCAGTCCCTGAGCTAGCAGACTAAACCCTGGAGAATGGTTTTCAAGCCATGCTTTGGTCAACTGAGCTCATATCCTATTCCTTGGAAGGGTATTGAATGCATTTTCTGGCAATCTAGAAGACATTTTCTTTGATAGAAAATTCCTGGATGGTGGAGATTCTAATTGGAAAAGTTCTGTGTTGGTGAATATTGCCATCTCTCATCTCCACTAGTTTATCCAAAGGTCATATCTGTGTCACCAGACTGACCAAGGAGGAAATGCTGGCTCCTCTCCCTCTTTCTGACCTTCCTAGGTCTCCCCTATGATATGTCAACCTGAAGACTGTTCCCCAGTACCATTACTGTGAGGAACTGACTTTGTGTTCAAGGTATTTCTCATTATAAAACAAAAAAGTACCTGATGCTAATTAAATGGGTAAAAACAGATAAAAACACATGGACAAGTAGGGATTTATAACCAAGGAATGGGGTAGAAGTCAGTAGATGAAAAATTACCAAGAAAAACTTGGAGAATGGGGACTCTGGCACTACCAATCTGACAGGTCTTCTGCTGAGACTGGATGCTTGAAGACAAAGGCAAGGTCTAATTGCAAAAGATTCCAGAAAAACCTGCTTAGTCTCTGGTCAAAGAAAGTGTTTATCAACAGATATCACTCTATAAAATGTTTTCCCATGAAGAAGAGGGCAGTGGGTAACTATACCATGTGCTTTGTACATTTTTGCATTTTACTTGATTTGACATACTGAACCCTTATACTGTTCTCACAATTAGCAGAAGTAAAACAAAATTGAAAATGGATTTTAAGTACAGGTTCTAAACATTCCAGAAAAAAAGAAATGGATGTGCTGAAGCTCTACTCTAAGGATTACAACCATAGCAACTTGCATAATTGTTCAAAGTTTTCTGTGTATTTATTTGTGTTGCTTTGCTTTAAAAGCAAAAGCTGCACCTCTGACTTATCGTGGTGGCATCTCCAGGGGTGAGTCCTAGGCAACTGTGTTTCTTAAAAGCTCCACGACAGATTCTTATGTGCTGCCAAGATAGGAAGCGCTCTTATGACCACAGTGGATCCCATTCCTCCATGCAAAAATCTTTGTAGACTACTAAGTGTCATGATACCAAAAGCCTGGGATATATTAGAGAACAAAAGATGCTGCTGCCTTGTAAAACTTCTGTTTTCCTCTGTGCTTTTGTCCTTATAACTCCAGATTGTATTGTATCAAGGAAAATTTTCCAGGTACTCATATCATCCTTGATTTCTCCTAAATGGCACTGCTGTTTTAGTAAAAGTAGGACTGATTTTCAATTCACAATCTGCCTCATAATGTGCTCACTTGCCTGGTTCAAATTCCTTGAAAATCCCATCTAATATTCCTTTAAATATCTGACTCTATCTTACAGGTCCAATCCCCAACCATCCTCAAAACCACCACACTCAATCTCTAGTTTCAATTTTCTGTAGTCATTTGCTGTTACTTAGGGCAGTACTCATGAAGCTGAAGACCCTAAATTCTGTGTTCGGAGTCCTATCAGTAGCTCAGGATTGAGCATGTTTTCCTATCACCTTAACTTCTTCCCAAAGTTGCTTTCTTGGCCAGGAAACATGCTTCATTCCTCTTTTTGAATTGGGTTGGCTGTTTCTGGGACCAGTCTTTCTTTTGCTACTTTTTAAATTTTTATTTTAAAAAGCAAAACAGAAAAAAAAAAAGGACACAGAAATGATACAGAATTTCAAAAAAAAAAAAGCAGTAGGAAATTAACATTAGTTAATATATTGCCTATTATCTTAGACATAGTTGTTCAGGTTACAAGATCTAGGCGCAAAGATAGTCAATCAAACAATAACAGCACAAACTTCTTTTTGATGAACTAGCAGAGATTGATAGTAAAATTATTTTGCATACATATACATACATATATTTATATGTTTTCCAACATACATATCTTTTCCTTTCTATCATTTCTCTTTTCCTTATCTGTGGGCAGCTGACCATGGCACTCGGGAGGCCTAGTGGCAGGAGGAAAGCCTGCCTAGCAGTGAGGCCTAGTGGCAAACGGAAAGCCTGCCTAGCAGTGGCGACCAGCATCCTGTTTCTGCATACGCAGCAAGAAATTCAGCTAGAATGATAGACAGGTCCATGCACCTATGAGAACTGTGTACGTGGCTAGAGGTGATTGGCCAGCGCTCGCGCTTATAAGACACTCCACCCAGATGTTGGGCGGAGTTGCCCGCCGAGAGCCGTGCAGAGCGGACGCCAAGAGGCTTCTCCCCGCGAGCGAGGAAAATCGCCGCGTATCATGCCTGAGCTTGTACAGTGCTGTGATCTCCAAGAATAAAAGCTATCCTCCAGTGCACCGCCCGATGTGAGTCTCCCTCTGTGTTGCTTGCTTTCACTTTCTCTCCCTCTCGCCTCAGGGGCCCCTCGCTGGCTGAGGGTCGGGGACGCGGAAGGAGAGGAGTGGCGGCACGCGACACTTATCCCAGTTGTTCTTTCCTTTTGAGCATGTTCTTTCCCTGTCATTATTACACTATCTATTGCATATTTTGGACCTTATGGTGCTTTCAGCATTTTATTTTTTATTTTTATTTTTTATACTGGGGAGACAGTATGATATTTATAAATGTGAGTTTGATTTATTTCACTTATAAGTATGGTCTTAAGTTGCCTTCATTTACCTACAAAAGCCTCAAGACTGTTTTTTCTTATAGCTGAGTAATATTCATTATATAAAAATACCACATTTTTTTTATCCATTCTGCAGTTGATGGGCATATGGGTTGCTACCAACATTTAGCTATTACAAATTGTGCTGCTATAAACATGGGTGCACATATAACACAGTGGTACGACATTTTCAATGTTTCTGAGAAAATACCCAGAAGGGGTCTGGGACCATTCTTGTGATTGACACTATCTTTATAGACACGAAGACAGAAGTACTACCCCTTTCTCTTACATTCATTTTGATCTACCTCCTTCCCCATGGGGATTCTCTAGAGAACAAGACTCATGTTTTACAGGTGTTGTTTTGTTTTGTTTTGTTTTGTTTTCTTTCAGTGCTGAAGACCTAGGGCCTTGCGCAGCTGGGCAAGTGCTCTGCCACTGAACAATCTCCCAAGCCCTACAGTTTCCTTTGTAATCTCATGCTGTCCCAAAGGAAATGCAATATGGAACATATAGTTCCTGCATGTGTTTTTTTGTTTGTTTGTTTGTTTTTGTTTTGTTTTGTTTTGTTGAGATGAACAAGTTAGGTTAAGGAATGGGAACTGAGAAATGACAAGCCAAATGGAATCTAATAGGTCTAAAGAAGTCAATATTCCAAATATTCACCATAATGTGAGTTCTTCATGCCAGTTCTTGTTTGGTAGCATGGTTAACATATAGTTTGTCATTTTAGGGTCCATGTGTTGGGAGCTTGGTCTCCACATAGTGTGGAAGTGTTGGAAATTGGAACTTTTAAGAAACAGGATTTTTTAAGAAACAGATCTTTGTACAAGTGTCTTAGGTCCATTTGGGGCTTGCTTTTTTTTTTTTTTCTTTTTCTGAGACATGGTCTCTCTGTGCAGTTCGTGCTGACCTTGAACTCACTTTGTAGCTCATGCTGGACTCAAACTCACAGTGATTTGTCTGCCTCAGCTTCCCAAGTGCTGGAATTACAGGCTTGCACCACCACATCCAGCAATGGGAGCTTGCATCTGAAAGAGATTAAAGCATTTCTCATGAGACTGTAGCTAATTCTCATGAGTAGGTTTTTATAAAAGCTCAAACTTGGAATTGGAGAGGAAAGCAAAGAGTCAACAAGAAGCTAAAACCACCTGTGAATCAGCACTATGCATGGACTGACTGGGGGTGAGCCAGACACCAGCCCCTTCTGGCTCACAGGCAGGGAGACAAGAAGAGTCAATGTTCTGTCCCCTCAGCCCCCCATAAGTGACTGGCTATGACGATAGAGGTAAAACACAACTTAATGCTTGTAGTGTTTAGTGTTTCACTGACTTTGCAGGCCTGAAGCCAGTAGTCGGATCATTCATTCAGAGAAAAACAATACACAATGTAGCATATATGAGGGATCTCATTCTGAAGGTGATGGCCATTATTAATTCCCTATTATCTTATTTCAAAATTCTGTATCATTCTCATTATTTGGTTGGGTTTTATTCTGTTTTATCTTGCTTGATTTTGTTGTATCTCATGGCATGGGCAACTATTTCAAAGATAACAAGATATATTATAGTAGCCATTCTGGATTTACTCTTATCTTGTTTTGAAGTCCTGTATTGCATTCATTGTTATGTTTTTATTGGTTATATCCTGTTTCTATTTCATTTTATTTTACTGTGTCTGAGGGTATGTACAGCTATTTTGAAGACAACAAGAGGCATTATGGTGACCATTGTTGATTTCCTATTACTTTGTTTTGAAATCCTGTTTCACTTACACTGTCTTGTTTTGATTGGTTTTATTCTGTTTTATTTTGCTTGGTTTTATCCTCTATAAAATAAAACAAAATAAAATGTTCAAACAAGTCCCACTAGACCCCTCTCTTGCTTCCTGTTTGAGATGTGATTACTTGCTCCTTGATGTGTTCATACCATTACTGTCTGCCATAATGAGACATACCTTAGAGGGCTCCATAACTGAGCAGATGCATACACCATACCATCCAACTTCCACAACTCTGAGCTAAACAAATCTTTTTCTGCATAAAGTTAGCTACCTCAAGTATTTCATTATAATAATAAAGGCTAATATGCTGTGTATCACAGTGTTCATCTTTTTCATTTTTGAGAGACTATTTTCTATTTTTATGAATGTTAACCATTTTTTCCTGACCTCATTCACTCTGTCTTGTATTTCCAAAGAAAGACAGAACTGAACAGCAACTATTTATCATAGTTGGACTTGTCCTAAAGACAAGAAATGTCTTTTCTTAGAGCACATCTCTACTACTGACTGCATAGAAGGAAATCATAGGTTTTTTTTCTATCAGGGACAAGACGATAGGCTAATGAAATAGGAACTTTTTTTCTTTTCCATACTAACTGAGTTAACTCAGTCTTTCAGTACAAAGTACCATCTAAGAAATAACCACATTATTTTAAAACATTCTTAGAAGAGAATAAAAATGATTATTTACAGGATAACTAAGAAGAGTTGGATGGAGCTCAAGAAACTCTGAAAGGAGATTTGACTAAAGAAAAGACAGAGTTCACATAGTTATTTGCAATTCTCAAGGAAATATAGCTCCTGGTTTATGAGAGAAGTTTTAACATAGTATGGGTGTAATACTATATCCAACACCTACATAATCCTCTCTAAATAAGTAGGAGTTCATTGTGAGGTGACAAAGAGATGCTGCCAAACTTTCTGAGACAACTTATTTCACCCCTAACTTAACATCTCACAAAGACAAGTAGAAAAAAAGAAAGAAAGAATATATTTTATAGTTCTTAAAATGCCCCTGAAAAGTGATGACCTCTGTTCACTGGCATCTAAGTCTGTTTGGGCTACTTTGACAGTACACTACACACTCGGTAGCGCATATGCAATATAAATTCACTTCTCATTTCTGGAGCCTAGAAGTCTGACATCATGACCCCAAATTTTGTTTTGTTTAGCTCTTTTGATATTTGAACTATGACTGGAGAATTCTTAAACATTTGCCCCACCATCTTATGTTTATTTTTGTATCTTTCTTTTGTATTGACACGGGGATCTTCCTGAGAAGAAAATAAGGCTCTCAGATAAGTATTCAAGATGGATAATCTATCTTTTCCTCAGTTACAACTACAACAAGCCAGCTTACCCAGTTGCTTTTGGAAAAATTTCCTGAGAAGTCCTAACAGGTTCTTCCCCTTATTGTTCTGCTCATTTAAATATTTTTAAAACAGTTTCCCTTCTTTGCTAAACAAGAATAACCAAATGTGGACTATCTTAGAAAGCATTTGAAGTTTTGGGGGTTTTGTTTTTTCTCTCTCTCAGTACTTCTTGTGGATAGGATTTTTCTCTCTCATAAATGACGATGTGGTGAACTGCTGTACTTAGTGAAAATGTAACATCTGTTTTTTTTAATGAAAAAGAATAAAAGTGATGCTACAGAATTTCAAAACAAAATAATAGGTGATAAATACTGGTAAATATGTTGTGCATTGTTATCTTTAAAGTAGCTGTTCAGATTACAAGATATAGGCATGAAAGAATGATCAAACAATGAAAGCACAAACTGTTCCTTTTTGATGAACTAACAGAGATTAGTAGGATAGTTAGCTATCATATATATATGCATATACATACATATATATATATATATGTATGTATCATTTTCCCTTTTTTCTTTTCTCCTTTCCCCATACCAGTTGTTCTTTCATTTTGAGCAGCTTCTCTTTTACTTTCACAATATTTATTGTACATTTTGGATCAGACTCACATGTGTAAATATCATATTATCTCCCTAGTGTAACATGGTTTTGACAGACAACAGTATACAGGACTATGAATTACTATCTCACAAAATTATATTTTCTAAGTTGCAGAAAATCTAAAGATGTAAACCTTTCATGATATAGACAATATGATAGATTTTGATAGCCTCTGGGAGAATTTTATTTTATTCTTCATGCTATTGTTGCAATATGAGAGGAGAATTTCACTTATCCTGTTGTTCTAACCAGGTTTTATGAGCTTTCTTCCTGCATTTTGGTTACCCATCTCTTTTTCATTGTTCTGTAGCTTTTGCTTTTCTTTTTCATGGCACTGTGGATCAAACCCTAGGCTTTGAACATGTTAGGCAAGTCCTGCTATAATTCTGCCTCTGAGCTATATCACTAGCCCTGTTTGCCATTATTTTGATAGATGCTCACCTCCTACCCTATTGCTACTAGGCTGAATAAAATCTTCCTGGTACACATGGTATAACCAAGAAAACTATATAGCTATATCCATTGACTTGATGCCAACTACAGGACATAGTGAAAGAAGATTTAAAATATATGGTTCCTGTTACCTCCAAGAGGCTATAGTCTGTCCATCCCCCCAGGGGGATTTTTCTTGGACAAACTATCCAAGAGTGTCCTCTAATCTAAAGGGCCAGAAGCAAACAGAAGACATCCTCTTGAGGATATCTGGATAGGCTGAAATCCCAGTAAGGAAATGCCAAGCTTGTTCATTAGCCCTGAGCAGTCCTGAGGGACATCAGGACCCTGTGGTCAGGGGCAGATGACCAGCTTCAGAGATTCTGTGACTCTGGTCTTCTAGCTGCATTTAATATAGATTCACTCAAAGTTTGTGGAGTAAGAAAAGAGAAAATACCACTGGGGCAACCCTGACAGTAGTAGGGTAAGCAAATGGTTATTTTCGTAAACCTCACAGGGTCCATAGAGTAGTGACTGTGAGTTTCATCTACAACATGACTGAGAAGAGATATTGCAACCCCTTTATTTCTCCATAGCAAGTTAACCAGTCTGAAGCCTCATTTCCCAAAACTGACAGGAAATTTAATATCAGTCATTACTAGGGTTCAAATTTTGATATTCTTTACTTTTCAATAATTTGGACAGCAGCTTTTCAGAGACTGTGTTAGCTCCTATTTGACCATTGTTAATTAGAAAAAGGTGTCCTATTTCACTTTTCCATTACTTCTGCATGTATACAGCTTAAAAAGGGACTGCAGTCTGCTTGTGCCCTCAGCCAGGTGCCCTGTGCAGGACCTTTAGAACAGTAGGTAGCACTGAGCCTCCTGATAAAGCCCATGATGGCTACCACTGAGTGGTGTATATCATTAAATTGCAAGTCTCTATGAAGGTGGAGAGTGGGCTGATTTTGTCCCACTCCAAAGACCAGGAGTTCTTTCCACATCTATAACCCCAAAGCCTTGGTTACAATGTTCCCAAGTGTTGTGAAGAATTAAAGATGACCACACATTTCTCAACATTGTTGTCTACTGGAAAATGAAGATATCTATGTCACTGCCTTTGAATCTGGGTTTACCTGTCTTTGATCAATGAAAGGAAGAAAACAGTGTTCCATACTAGTCTTAGATTTAAAGGAATTATAAGCTTCCGTCTTGAACTGTTGGAACTCCAACATATCAGAGAAGTTGTTCAATTATCATTATGGAGAGACTGGTATAAAGGTTTTTCAGATCATGTGGAGAGGGAAAAGTCTCTAGTTGAGCCACAGTGGCCTAGTCATCCTTGCCAGAACACAAGACATGTACACGAAACCATTATAAGTTCCCCTGCAGCCAGCTGAGGGTCTCCCGTTGATGCCAGATAGGGCAGGAAAATCATTTGATCGAGTTACACTTATACCCCTGCCTCACAGAATTGTAAGATATAAAAAAGTGTCATATAAGCCACCAAGATTTGGAGTTATGTGCTGTATCATAGTAGATTGCTAGAGCAAGTATCCCTCTACTATTTTCTCAAATCTCTGTCCTTATATGGGGACACTGCTAACATTTATGCAAGCTGCCTTCTCTTAGTTCAAGCTTCCCAAGTCCACTCTTCAAATGCCTAATTGAACTCTCCTTTCCATGGCTTAGTTTCTTTCAATCTAGAATTTATGACAAAAGTATCCTGTTAGTCCCCAAAATCTCATGTGTTCAGAGGTAAGGCTTTTGGAAGGTGATTGGATCATAGAGGTACTGTATTTGTTTGTGGTTTGATCCATCAACGAGTTCATAGCTAAATGTGCTGTGAGGAGTCGTGGCCTTCATAGCATAGATTCACCCTTTCTTTCTCCTTTATGATTGATGCTAAAAGAAGCCAAGGTGGTGGAAAAATTCCCTGTAGCTTTTTAAGTATATCTATCCTGTTGCTGAACTCCAAGATCCCAACAATCTGGGACAAGTTATATGTCTTCATGAAGCAGAATCCTTTAAGGCTTTAAAACAGCTAAAACAAACAACTTCTTCCTATGATCCCACAACTCCTTTTACCTTGTGATTTAAAGAAATTGGAAAAAAAAAACAGGTTATGGCCCCAAGTAATTGGACAGGAACAATTAAAGCTGTTGGGCTGTTTATTGTGGAAAGGAAATTTTTTTGAATTGTGAGTAGACCAAGCCACTTGCAATGCTACCTGCAATATGGCCGTTACAAAAAAAAATGTTAATTGGAGAAGATGCCTTTGCTGCCACAAATAATCAACTTATTTTTGATTTGCAAGCATATGAAAAATTTAAAATAGTTGCCAAAGGGACTTGGAGACATCCTTTGATCTGACCTCCATTCACCAGGGTCCTGATAAGCCTTTTCAGAATTTTGTGGTATTTTGTTTATTGCAAACTAGTGGGAGGATTATCAATGACACAGATGCTGGCAAGTTAATCATTCAACAACTGGCCTTTGAAAATGCAATAAATGGTGTAAAGAGATTGTATTAACTCACAAAAGATGGGCTATGCTGTCTGAAATGATTCAGATTTGTGCAGATATTGGCCCCTTACATGTACAAGGGACTGTCTTGCAGCAGCTAGCACTCAGGCTATTCATTCACAGCCTAGAGGAAAGGGAAAGAACAAGGTTACTTGTTTCAGCTGTGGATTCAGGGGACATTTTACCTGAAATCACTGCTGCATCTGTAGTTTTCACAGATGGATCCTCTTTGGGAAGGAGAGGTTCTGTAATGACCTTTTCTACTCAAATACAGGATATAGGTTCTTCTTCTGCACAAAAGTCTGAATTTCAGGCTGTTTATAGGCCTTGCAAGATTATCTATCCACTTCCATTAACCTGTTTTCAGATAACATTTATGATTTTGGCATGATGTGCCACATTGAAACAGCCACTATACACACTAGCCAAGAAGATCTTTTTCATTTACTTCTCTTTCCAATTTGCTACTTGGTCATGCCATGTCACTTACTTTATTGGTCATTAACATTTTCATTCCAAGTTGCCAAGGCCTCTCACAGAGGGAAATGCTGAAATAGACAGATTGCTGGCTACCATCACAGTTACTCCCTCAGATGCGATTCAACGGGCTTCTGCCTTCCATTCCACTTTCCATCACAAACACTTCTGCCTTGTGCAAACAGTTCCTTTTAACCCAGGAACAAGCTTAACAATTTGTTAAACAATGTTCCTCATGTGTAATACATCTTCTCTCACTCCTATGAGGGTTAATTCCCAAGGATTATGCCCCAATTATCTCTGGCAAATGGATGTCACTCACATTCCTGAGTTTGGCTCTCTATGCTGGGTCCATGTTTCAGTGGATACTTACTTAAGAATTATTTTTGCTTCTGCCTACACTGGTTAAGTGGCTAAGCTTGTCATTGTTCATTGCTTGGATGCTTTTAGTATCCTTGGCTATCTGTGAGAACTTAAGACTGACAGTGGCCCAGCTTATATATGTGCTGCCTTCCAAATATTTTGCAAAACTTTTCACATTTTCCTTACCACAGGAATTCCTTGTAACTTTCAAGGTCAAGGAATTGTTCAATGTGCTCACGGTATACTCAAAATTCAACTACAAAAAGAAGCAGGAGGATCCTTCTTTACAAAATTTACACCTCACAATAGACTTCACTTGGCATTATATACTATTAACTTTTTAAACCCTACTAGGGGAGGGACCAAAGCAGCACAAAGAAAAATCAATCAGGTAAAGGAAAATAAGCTAGGAAGAATGCTTTGGAAAGATCTTCATGCTGGACAGTGGAAGAGACCCAGCCCAGTACTCACCTGGAGCCAAGGGTAAGCTTGTAACTTTCCAGAAAACACTGAATGACTATCTGGGTGCCAGAGCGTGTGTTCTGGATGCATCATGGACCCAGACCCAGAGAAGTAGTTAGTTCCACCTTTCAAGAAGCTGATGCTCAGTCCTGTTGCAGCAATGCCTCGGAGATCACACCACAGCTGATAGACAAGGATGGATCTAGACCTGGCAAAGAGCCAATTAAAGAAATTGGCTCAACATGCCCAGGAGATGGTAACCCAAATTGGGAATCAAAGGTCTGAGTAGGTGATAGAATGCATGGAGATAACTGAGCTGAAAACTACATGAAACAAAGTGACAAAAACATTGCAAGTTTCTTAAGAAAAAATTCTGAACAATAAATCTGACTAGTCTATTTATAATTACAAATTTCTAAAACCATAAGAGTTATTATATTCAATTTGGCCAAAAATACATTTGATCTAAGCAGATTGTGTATTTGCTTGTCTGTTTGTCCTATCTATAAACAGTTGTTTTTTTATATAGCCTCATCAATTTTTTTCTCTTTTCTTTTTTCTTTTACATTTTTGAATCATTTGTTCATAATTTAATTTGATTTATAAATTTTAAAAACATTCTTCCACACAGGTTGCAGCTGGTCAAAATGGTATCAAAATTGATTTTCTCATAGGTCATCAGAAATTTGCTAAGGTGAATAAATGGGGACCCTTTGGGCTTGGAATATTGATCAGGGCTCACTTTGGTTAATAAAGAAACAGCTGCCTGGGAGGAATCATGTTCCAGTCCTTGTTCATTAATGAGAGGCCTCAGTGATCTCCATAGCTTTATGGGAGACACCCCAATAAATGCTATTAAAAATAGATTACTGTGATAAGTTTACATGGTGTACTGGGTATGCTATGTCCCCCCAAGTCCTCATATGCTTTTGATGGGGCTAAGTCTGGCACTTGCTTGTGTTCGGTTTGTTGTCTAGTGCCACGATTGGCAATGTGAGTGCTACACCCACCCAGGGATGGAGCTGATATACAGTGTAAATGAGCCAGGTCTTCCTCTTGCTTCTGCCTCTCTCTCTCTGGAGCACACTTGCAGCTTGCAGCTGCCATAAACAGCAGCCCTGCCACACCATGCTGACTTGAAGCCAACTAAGTATGGATGAAACTCCCAAGAAAATGTAAGAAATAAACCTTTCCTTCCCTAATTTTGGACATCAGGTATTTGTCTCAGCAATGAGTGAAAAGTAACTAAGACACATGGGTCATCATCAAAAGATTAAGTTTTCTAAAAATGAAATAATGAATTTTGCTCATTTAAAGATGCTTTGGTACCAAACTAAATTTAAAAAAAAACAAGAAACAAGTTTCCATATGGCTATCACAATTGATTTTTTAAAATTTTGTGGTGTAGTAAAGTATTCATGCCTTCAGATGTACAGGTCCTCCAAAATATAAAATAGGGATTGTTTGTGATAGTATTTTCTTTCAGATTCAAGCATCTGCCTTTAACAAAAACTTATATGTTGTATATGCTATGTATGTGTCACTATACTTTAGAGATGTCTAAACATTAAATGATCCAATTTCACAAATTTCTTCAATGACATCCTATTAAAGGTCTACATATTAGTAAATCTTCTTATTAGGTAAAAACTTCTTATGTACTTGATAAAGATAGTGGTTAAAGGGTTTATTGTATGTCAAAATGAAAATGTAGGTGTGTTACAAAAATATCATCATGATTGTCATGCTATAATATTATGTATGGCTTCTGATTTCAGATTTTTTGTGTAAAACTATATAACTGTTGTCTTTCAACATTCTACAGAAATTCAACTACTAGAATGTCATGGTTGGTAGAAAATAATGGTTCTACATTGTATTTCAAAGTGCCTTATATTCAAATAAAATTATAGTAAGTTCATTGCTCTCATTATAATATAACTTCTCACCTGAGTATTCAACAACTGAGTCTTGGAGACTAAAAGCTAGGAAGATAGATGGAATAGAAGGACAGTCAATACTTTGGCCTTGGCCTTCCAAGGTCAGTGAGGACCCAGGACATAAGAGAACCTCTGTTGCAACATCCTACAACTCAGTGAACCCCCAATCTTCTGATCAAGGACATTGTTGGACTACAGAGGAAGGAGATCAATGGTTTATAGTATGCCTAAGGAGTGTCACTAGGAGAGAAAAAACCCCACACTTTCACAGAAAGTAACTCGGTCAAGCAATGGCCCTGATTTATCCAAACAGCTTACACTGACAGAAGAACTAAGATCTGCTGTACTTGGATCCAAGGTAAATTCTGAGGATTCTTAATTGACCTAGATATAGCAAGAAATTTATTAATACAGGTCCCACCTTAACTTAGTCTTGAACATCCGGCAGAAAAGTACAGCCATAAGATGTGTAAAACAATGTCATAGTAATACGTTACCTATAAAAGATACTCAGATCACTAACACATTCTGACAATTGCCAGATACATTGGCAACTGACTACTGTTATGGGTTAATGGGCTGTATAGGGTTAAATTACTGAACTCAGGGGTCTGAAATCCTTGGACCAGAGTCTTTAGCCTAAGTGAGTAAGTTCAATCAGAATACAAATGTTTCGAGAATGAGACCGTCTTTTGCAGAGTCCTCCAAACACGGCTCCTCCAACTTCAACTGACCACCCATCACTTGCAACTAAAAAAAAGAAAATAGGGAGATGGTGGATGTGGCTGAATCTGGAGATCAACCACAGGTGCAGGGTTAAAGCAAGGCCAGTCCTAAGAACACAGAGTGTCTAAGGTGAGCCAGATGAACAAGCTGTTCCAGGTTTGAGAAGGCTAGCCAGGCAAACAAATTGTTAGGCAGAGGGGTTTCAACTGACATTAATCTCCTTAGTGTATAAATAAATGCACTGCAGCTGTTAGATGGTTCTTTTTCTCCCACTAGAAGAGAGGGATCAACCTGACCTCAGGTTTCCACATTCTGACTATTGTCTCTATTTCTTCATCCTTCACCATCCTCCCTCAGAGAAATTTGAGAGTTGTGCTGGACATAACATTCACTGATATGTAATATCCATCACCCACAAATTAATGGAGGAGAGATTTATTTTAACTCACAACCTAAGAAGTCTCAGTCTATTGTTAGCTGGTTCCATGGCAGACATGGCATGGTTTAAGGACCTACTCAAGGAAAGCTGCTCATGTCATGGCGACTAGCAAGCAGAAAGAGAGAAGGGAGATATCCTCTTCCAGGTCTATCCCTCAGTGACCTGCTCTTTCCACAGACTCCACTTCCTAAAAGCACATCAAGACATAGATTAACTTGTGGTTTAATCTACTGTATCTCCACAATCCGATCACCTTCCAAAAGCCCCATTTCCGAATGCATGAGACTTTTTGGAACACTCAATATCTAAACTATATTAAAAACCACCTCTCTCTGAAATAACAAAGTAGAGCCCACCTATTCCCTTACTCCACCTCACCTCAACTCTAAACTCCAGGGAAGTAGCTGTTTTTTATTAACATGAATCTCTGAGATTGTAGTGTAGGGTTAGTTTGCTTTCCCTGCTATCTTGACTGCTGTTGTCCCCAGAATCTGGACTTCTCTGACCACTTATTCAAGCCAGTAATTCCCACTGTTCCCTACACCCTAGGCATTGCATTTCTGGAAACTTTCACACTTAGAAAATAGTTCCTTTATTGGTTATTTTCTGTAAACCTCCCAAGTATCAAAAGAGTAGGGGCTGCACCACATTTCAGCTTTGCATTCCTGGAACGCTTGCCAATCAGACTAGGGTTCTTTTGCTCCATTCAGATGGAAATCTTGAATCAGCAAAATGCAACTCTGCCAGCCTCCTGAGGTGACCAGATAACACCAGGCAAAGCTAGATGCCCACTGCTGGCCATCACTATCCAACATCAGCATGTGCAGGACATCACAGGTTGACTTTAAGAGGTGCTGGTCTTTGTTGTTGACTTTTGTCATCTTCCAGTGCTAGTTTGTCCTAGATAAAACTGATCATGTCTATTGGATATTGATCTCTATCATTGCTGGCCAGCACTTTCCAGTGCCACCTCGTGCTAAATGCTGTAGGTGCTGGTCTCTGTTAATCTTCTTTGGCTACTGGTTTCTGGAACTATTTTGTGTTAACAGATCTGAGTGTTTATTGTTCTTTTTTGGAAGTGACCACTCTGTCCATATACTTAGGATAAAAATCTCAAGTATATAAATAGTCATTTTGGAACCCACACTACACAAGAAATAAATCACAAGCAGGTTTACAGGAACAAGAAAGTGAGCCTGCATCTTAACATGGCCTGTACTGCAGTACAGAAAGGCCAGTACACAAGAGGAAGCCTCCCTAGATGAAAGCCTGAGAAATGGCTGGGAGTGCTTCTTATATAACAGTTGGAATCCTGTTGCAGTGAGGGGCAGGGCCGAAGGCATGCTATGAATGCTGGTTACACAGATGAGGGAACCCTAATCCCTCCCTTCCCAATCTTAGTACCTGCTGGATATCCTTACCTTCTTTAAAACAGCAACAAAATCACTTGAAGAGTCAAGAGTGGGACACAGGAACCACACTGCTTGTCTGGTTGTACTCATTTTGGAGTAAAGAATGGCAGTTGAATAGCCAGAAAGTATATCATCACACAGCCAGAGAGGACACTGAAGGAAACTGTCCTAGTCCCATTGGGGTGCAAAGGGGAGCAAAGGAAAGCAAGGGAAAAGGGCAGACAGTCACACTTTCCCCAGTAGGGGAAAAATAAATCAGGTGATTTTCATCTGTCTCAGAAACTTGCATGCTTTCCATCATGTAGAAAGTATTTAAACTAGTAGTTAACTCACCCATCAGGTTCTTAATTTACATTGACTTTTTAATTTACAAAATTCTTACAGTGAAGCATGTATCCTTCAAAACCTCTGTTTTACAAAAGTAATTGTTCCAGTGCTTCACTGCTATGTGTGAGGCTCTAAATTCAGTTCCCAACACTGCAAAAATAAGTTACTGTCCCACTGAGCACAGCATCATGCAGCTGTACTTCCAGAACTCAAGAGGAGGCTAAGAAGTGAGGATCACTAGAGAAATTCAAGACCAACCTGGGTGACATAACAAGATCTTATCTCAAACAAGATAACAAAAAGTAATCGTGGTCATAGCATGGACCTATTAATCTTTTGTCCTATGCACATCTGACTTCCTCATGGCCAGTTCTTATTTATTACTCTTTTGTTGTCATAAGGAATGAATAGATATGGTGTTTTTACTTTTAATCTTTCTGAACAATTTCTCCTTAAAGCCTTTTCACTGCTACTGAATAAAAGTTAGTTTCAAGGGATTATTTTTAGACATGAGAAATACACCCAAGACAAATAAAACACATAGCTTTGTATTTGCTTTCATCTTTCAGACAGTTTTCCAATTATCAAAGTCATACTCCTGGTTTCCTTATTATATTATTCTGATTAGCTGCTATATTCTCAGGGACTTCCTACTCACCATTTAAGTGGTCTAACAAAACCTCTTAGTTCCAGCCTTTCTGTACCTACATCTGAGTCATCTTACCAAATAGTCTTATAATTTTCCTTTTTTCATATTGTCAAATCTACTTGAATTGCAATATGTTCTGTATACTATAGAAAACTTAACTTAAATTGCATTCAACAAGCATTTATAAAGCATCTTAATGTTTACAAGGCACCCTTCAAGATACTATCTCACTTGGTAAAAACATGCTTTGTAGAATCCACATCATAACTCTTTTTCATTTAAAATCTTGGTAGTTTTCTTACTAAGTTAGATGCCTACATGAGGTTTCTTTTTAGTAGAAATTTTTAGAGAAACGTAGTTGATAAGCACAGATGTCTACTGCATATAACTTTGTAGCAATCAATATTATTTCATGCTATTATCACAATTACAACTATAAACTCATTAATAAAATCAGGAATATATTTCTAAGCAAAAACGAATCTATGAATTATATTGTTGTTACCATTAGGAATCAAATTCCTACTGGAGTTATGTATTACCTGAAGAATTCCACTTAGGTACTACATTATTTTGCATGTCACGTCTTTCAACCAAGTAAAGTGTATATCCTACATGCACACATTGGGCAGTCTCAAACTTTAAAACTAAATGCTGGAACTATCACTAAATTCACCCTAAACATGTCCCAAGCTCTTAGCAACTGTTATTTTATACTTATGTAGTTTTTTTACTCATCAGATATCTTTTATTTTATAACAAAAAAGAATGTATAGAACATTAGAAAAACATCAGCAAGAAATAGAAATGTCATGAATGCTGTATTATTCTCAAAAGAACAATTCACAGTAAAAATTAAATCTGAAAATGACCCTATGAAAACTATTGTTCACTCAAAATTCTTTTACTTTAGCTATCTTAACTATTTTTTGTATACATACATAAGCATATACATAGATTTTCTTTCAGTTTGTCACACAAGTGCAACAATGCGATGGTTACATACGTGTGATTTATTCATTTCACTGATAAATATATTTTCAAGGTGCATTATACAGTTACTGGTTCCATATTTTCTGTTTCCTAGAAAGCAAAACAATTAATAACCTATCAATAACTGTTTTATGTAAGTTATGTGATTAAAAATAGGACATTTTCACATCCTCAACTATTCTAAGTATTGACAAAATAATATAATCTATCTTCTTTGAACTGAAGTAACATAAACTGCATCTATATTCATGATCATGCTCATTGATCATGTATGATTAGAACATTATGCTCACTGAGAGAGGGAATGTTGTAGACAGAGTCAAAGTTATTTTTCAGCTATCTGTAGTCCCTTTTAATACCTACTTACTACCAAACTGTATATCTGACCTCTGTATACTTGTGACTCCTATGTAGATAAAATCCTTGCAATGTATCACTAAGTTTGACACACCTCTAACCCCTACCAGCCCTAAAGTTGAGAATGTGATGAGATCATATGTCAGTTCCTTAGAAGATTTCCCTTCTTGCTGTAGCCTGATCAATGTAATTGATAAAGGCTGAGATGGTATAGAGCAGGCAATAATTAATCTTAAACTGACACAAAAATACAGAATGTATCCGAGGCCTACATGACTTATGGTGAAACCCACAGCTGGCTTAAAGATAGATTAATCTTTAAGCCAACAGCCAGTGCAAACACTAACAAAAAATCTGTGAAATCATGCTACCTCAAAGCAAGATAATGTGGCAACTAAGGACTTTGATTCATGCAAATTCCTTCTAGTTCAGTAGTTGCACTTAGCAATCAGGTTACTAGTTAACCATGGTCTAATCCTGTGTACTTTTCCAAAAATTCATGGTTCCTTAACCTTTGAATCTTTACTGCTTCAGCAGTTCACCCTCACTGCTTCCTGGAGCCACCAGCACACCACTAATCAAGCTGTGCACCTAATAAAGGCCAAGGACACTATGCTTCATGGTCTTAGCCCATTATTGGGCTTTGACCATCCTGGTGTCCCTTGTAACTAAAATATGTTTCTTGTCTGTGTCTCTACTGTCATCAAACTCCTGAGCAGATCAGTAATCCTAGGCCAGGGCCCTGATAGCTGGCACCCATCATGGGGATATCATAGCCTGCTCAGAGAATGCCATCCTGAATGGATGCCACTAGAGAGCAAAGATGAGGGCAGAATCTTGTGTGATAAACAATGGGGATGCCCAAAGACTGAGTTCAGTGACTATTTACCAACACAAGTAGGTTTTCAACTTGGGTTTAAAATGGGGCAAAATTCATCAATCGAGGAACAACATTATATCCAGTTTCTTTAAATCATGCTAAAGCAAACAAAATTTACAGTTCCAGCCAATAGTCTGGATAAAATATTGTAAGATATTGTTAAATTCAATCTTTGATTCCCTCAATCAAGGACTGTTAATTTAGAAAATTTGGATGGTAAAGGAGACTCACAAAGGTGCACCCAACAGCATGGTGAATTCATCTCCCTTAAGACATTTATTTCCTGGAGCCTGGTCCACTCTCTTCTTAGAGCCTTATAGCCTAAATAAGAAGTTCATGTTTTTCTAAAAACTCAAAAAGATGTAACTTCTGAACAGAAAGCAAAACTCACTGAATCACTTTCCAAATTGAAGCTACAGCAGCTTTCTTAACAGTTAAGAAATCTCCAGACCAATGCAGGATCAAAAATTACATGAAGGAGGAGGACAGACTCCCACCTCCTCCTCCCCCAGAGGCCTTGCTGCCTACTCTGCTTGAGGTGCCATCGCCACCACCCAAAGTGGCTGCTACTCATTATCAAAGAGTTTTATAAAATGCAGCAGCTCAGGGTGAAGATTTTGGCTCACCTATGTGTTGTCCTATAAGAAATACAAGGGATCACAAGAACCTCAATCAGAATATTAATATACATGCTACCTTTCAATTTAAAGTTTTAAAAGATCTGAAACAAAGTGTTATCAGCAATGGAGTCCAAAGTCCATATACAATTGCTCTGTTAGAAAATGTATTACAGACTTATCTGTTGGTTCCTTTTAATCTCTGTCATTGAACTAAAAGATGTTTATCCCCTGCTCAATTTCTACATTTGAGGTTCAAATATTATTAAACAGATTGAGAAAAACTACAGAGAATAATGCTGAAATTACATTGCATGTGCTCTCCAGTATGGGTAGCTTTGTGAATACACATGCTCAAACTCATGCCCTGTATTTCTTTATACACAATTGTCTGAAATTCTCTGCCAAGCCTGATGACACAGCTCCAGTGCAGTATTTAGTTAAATTTCACAGGGTCCTACTGAACCACGAACTCAATTTGTGATTCGATTACAAGAGATTGTAAAAAGACAAGTCTCTAGTGCCCAAGCTGCAGATATCTTGGTTCTACAATTGGCTTATGAGCACACAAACCACAATGGCCAACAAGATGTTAATCCAGTCAAGTAATCTAATGATAATGGGGCATATGCTAAAATGTGCCAAACTATTGGGTTGCCTTCTTACAGTTCAGCTTTGATGGCATAAACTATTTCCTGCCAAGCCCAAAACAATAAGGTCAATGATAAATGCTCTGGCTGTGGAAAAAAAAATGGGACATTTAAGAAAAAAATTGCAAGGCTTCCTCATGTAATTCTTCCAATAATAGCAATGATTCAGCAGGAAGTAATCAACAAAAACCTGAACTATGTCCTAGATGTGCAAAGGGAGAATATTGGACCAGAAATTTTCATTCTAAGTATCATAAGGGTGGAACCCTGCTTCAGGGAAATGGAAAAGCAGCATTGCCCCAGGCTAGGCAAAGAATGGAGGGTTCTGACAATGCCAGCTCACAAACTCTGGCTCAACTTTATCCCTCTCAGACTTGTCAGCAACCCAGGAAACCTCTTGCCTTACAACAAGGATTCAGAAAAATGGGGAGTTGTCTACAGACTCTTATCAACTTAATCTATCTAAAGCCTATTTCCCACATTTCCAGGAAGTGGATTTTTCTCCCTGGATTATGTGTTGAGGCAAACAAGAACAGAAAAAGTCCATGGTTTTGATTTTGTAGATTGGGCTCTTCATGGGAAGTATCTGGAAAGACATAAACAAGAATATTAGCACTTCTTCAAATGAAAAGCCAAGCAGACCACTTCTTAGTTTCTGAGTCTACTGAATTTATTAATTGTACTGGATTGGAGCTTAATGCTGTAATACCCCTAATTCTCTTTGAGGGTAGTACAGAACCTATGGAGCATACTTTATGAAAATTGGGACTTCCCTTTCATGGTCATAATGTTGCTACAGAGGGCATCTACAGCCTGCTAGATGCCCAAAACGCAAAGGTCATGTTCTCAAAAATCAAGGAAGGAATTCTAGGAACAGTACAGGTTAAGAGTAGGAAGAGTTTACTGAGAAAAGGAAAGCTTCTATCTAAGAGGGTCAGAAAGGGGCCTGGAAAGTGGGTTACCCAGAAACCTTGCTTCTCAAGTGTGTTTTATTGAGCAAAGGCATGATGTGAGGTGGGTTCAAGGTGGGAAAGAACAATAATCAATCAATAAGATTACAAATACAGTTGCTTAGGTACTATTGATCCAGTGGGAAACCATAAAGTGGGTATGAGGTGGGCCAAGACTGTGGTTAATCAATAAGGTTATAACAAATATAGTCACTTAAGTAATATCAATTAAATGGAAATCAAATTGGACAGCAAGTCATGTAGCAAACACATATGGAAGGGACAAGGACTTTCCTGGAAGGGACAGTAAGAAGGTTTGATCCTCCACCACAAGGTGATTGATGCCTGCTTAGAATACAAATCATTGATGCATATTCCCAGGGGAAGTATATGAGTGAGTAGTTTTTCTTTTCCTTAAACCCTGGACTTCAGTAAATACATCTTGAGCTACAGCCATCTTCTGCATTGACTTCTCAAAGACCCAGCCCTATGTCACCACCTATAATATTTTTATCTAACTTAGCTATCTATAAACTAAGATTAGGTAGTGAATTGGTTTCAGATAAAAGATAACATGTCCTGTTGTATAAACTGCATGGTAGTTAATACTGGAATATATATGTGCTTCTAACTAGTATGTGTTTTTACTTGGCACAATGTTGTGGCAAAAAAAAAAATCATTCACTTGTCTTAGTTGTGTTCTAACTCATTGCAGTATTCCTGGAGAACTCCACTCCAAAACAGTAAAATTTATGGAATTAATGCCTGGCATTTGACTTCCTGTTAATCTTACAAAGCCTTGGTAATACTCACCCACCTCCTTTTTACTCCGTACCTTGCTAGATAATTTGATATGTAGAGTCAAGTTCATGGTGGGGCTTATAATTGCAGGTATCATTTCCCTCATTTTGATCATCTCTAGTGTAGTCATCTCCTCAGTGGCTCTGGCATATTCTGTGCAGAATACACATTTTGTTAATAACTGGACCAAGACTGCTGATAGCACCTAGAAAATCCAACCAGATATGGAAACTAAGCTTCAGACTCAGATAAGTGTGTTGAAAATTGCCATTTTGTGGTGAGGGACAAGGTAGAGAGTTTACAATTGCAGCAAAAGTTCAAGTGTCACTACAACATGACATGTTTCCATGTCATTCCTTTGCCAGATAATAAGTCCTCCCATCTGTGAGAGCACATTACAAAGCACATTAAAGGCACAATTCATCAAACTATTACTTTATACACTGATGCACTCCAGAGAGAGGTACTTTTCAGATCATGATAAATTCAAACTTTCAATGAATAAATTCAAGATTGGGACAAATTTGTTGATGTGGTCAATCAACAATCTGTTTACACACCTCAAGTCTTATTTCTGGTTTTATATTGGTATTGTAGGCCTTATGTCTGTCTTTTCTCTGCTTATACTCTTAGTATGCCATGGAGTTATTGCAACCAACAAACATTTAGATACTATACAACACAGATTTACTCTGGTAAAACTGCTTCAGCTTTAAAAGGAAAAAAGGGGAAACTGCTAAGGAACACCTTGATATGGTACAGAGCAGGCAACAATTAATATTAATAAATTGGCACAAAAATACAGAATCTGTTCTAGGCCTATATGACTTGTGGTGAGACCCACAGCTGGCTTAAACAGATTAATCTTTAAGCCAACAACCAGAGCAGAGACTAGCAAATGGTCTGTGAAGCTGTGCCACCTCAAAGCAAGATAAAATGGCAGCTAAGGACTTAGAATTACGCAAATTTCTTCTAGGTCAGTAGTTGTAGTTAGCAAACAATCAGGTTACTAGTTAACTATGATCTAATCCTGTATGCTTTTCCAAAAATTCATTGTTTCTCAATATTTGTATCTTGACTACTTTGGCAGTTCACCCCCTTGCTACTGTAGCCCATCAGCACCCCACCCCCAATCAAGCTGTGCACCTTATAAAGGCCAAGGACACTGTGCCTCGAGGTCTTAGCCCATTGTTGGGCTTTGACCATCTTGTTGCCTTTGGTAACTAAAAAAAATATGTATCATGTCTGTGTCTATACTGTTATCATGCCCCTGAGCAGGACATCAGTGGTCCTAGGTCAGGACCCTGATAGATAAATGTTTTTATAGAGGGATTTTCTTTTGCTTGTGACAATAAAACCTCATTTAAATTTGTCTTAATTACTTGCTTTGTTCCTCAGACAAAATATCTGACACCCAAAGCTAAAGGAGGGAAGGTTTATTGCAGCTCACAGCTTTTAGAGGTTTCAGTTGGTTGGCCCCAAGGCAGAGTAGTATAGCAAGGGGGCCGCACAGAAGAGAAATAGTTTATGGTGAGTAGATGGCAACAAGGCAGCAAAGTAGTGAAGAACTGACAAGAAAAAACAACAGCCCTCTCTATGTCCCTTGTCTTCTATCCAGGCTTCACACCCTTAAGACAGGTAGCCCTCACACCTGAGTTTGGACTTCCCATTGTCTACAATCAGAATTATGCAAAAACAATCAGTAGACCAATTTAGTAATCACATACCCTTAATTCCAGCATCACATATTTAGATTCTGCCACTTGTGAAAAGCCTCATCTATGACCACATAAGGCTTTGAGGGGACACAAGCCAACTAGACACAAGTCATAACAAACTTCTTCCAAGATGGAGCATGTTATTCAGGGTAACATATATCCATGTTTCCAGGACATGATCACTGGTACTTGGTTCAGAGTAACCTATTTTCTTATTTACTTAAAAGAGGAGTTGTCATTTTACATCCACACTTCTCATATTTTTAATTCTTTCATTATACAAATAAAATCCTCCAAATGTCTCAGTTCAGTTATTTGATTAATCCTTCCAATGTCTTACATATTCAAATAGATAGTTTACTAACTTTTATGCTTTAGATATAAAACATCCCCCAAACTCTTATGTGTTTGGAATGTGACTAAATCATGGGAACAATATAGGTATCAGTAATGATGTTTCTTTCTTTGTCCTCTGTTGCTAACACAGAATAAAATAAACTTCCAATGTAGGATCTGGCTTACCTGGGCTTCTCAGCAAATTTTAGTCCATTGTTCCCTCTAGTGTCTGGATATAATATTACATCAGCACAATTTTGACCACTAAACTGATTTAACCACTTAAGGAACCATTACAGATCATTTCCAAATTCCCTTTGACAAGCTTATTTCACAGATGAGAAATCTGAAGCCCCAAAGTTAGGCATTTTTCCCATGATCACAGAGGTAGTGATTAGTGAGGATAATTAGAAAATCCTGCCCTTCACATTTTGCTACTTCAGCCCTTCCTGAGAAGCAGGCAGACCATGTAAATAAAAAGCCTTCATGGAGGGTATCTGACTCTGTTTGGATTTTTGACATGCAACAAAGTGTAAAGGATGGTACTTACCCTCTATGAATATATTATCTAAAAAAGAAGAATATATCATTACTCAGATCAACAATCCATACACATACAAATCAAGGTGGTCCTTACAAAGACAGAAAAAAAAAATGCAGAGGTTTTAACAGTATCCATGACTCAATACCAGAATGAGCAAATATTTTCCTACCAAATTACAGTTGTTACGCCTTTAATCCCAGCACTCCGGAGGCTGAGGTAGGAGGAGCGTTGTGAGTTCGAGGCCGGCTTGGGCTACAACGCGAGTGCAAGAGCGGCCTGAGCTACATAATGTGACCCTGCCTCAAAAAACTAGGGCCGGGAGGTTGGCTCAGTGGCTTAAGCGCCTGCCCTGGCAGGTGCAAGGTTGTGAGTTCAATTCCTGGTGCCGCAAAAAAAAAAAAAAAAAAAAAAAAAAAATTACAGTTGTTACAGGTATGCTGAATGTTGTTTGCCATCATTATTTTATTTTTTTTGTCTTTTTTGAGACCAGGGTTTCACTACACAGTTCAGGTCAGCCTTGAACTCATTCTGTAACCCAGATTGGCCTTAAACTTGCAGTGATCTTTCTACCTCAGCCTCCCAAATGTTGGGATTACAGGCATGCACCAACATTCTCAGATTCACCATTATCTTTTTAAAGGTACAGCACTTACGTGACCTGTCAGTAGATCCATTAGAGGAGAACTATGGCCAGCCACATGGGTCCTGCTGAATCTGAGCTCTACCCAGCCTGGCACAATGCTCTGGCACCATCTTTTAGGGGTGTGTCCCAGCTAGCATTGCAGGTCGTGGATGATCCAAGCCCCACTCTGCCCAATGCCCCAGTGCCTTACACTGGAGTAGCACCCTGACTAGTCACACAAGCCCCCAAGGAGTTGAGTCACATCCAGCTCAGCACAGTACACCAGTGCCATCCTTTGGGGTGCACCCTGACCAACTACAAGGGTCCAGGAAGAACAAAACCTGCAAAACCCAGTGCTGGTGTCTTCCATCAGGGAATAACCTCAGAAAGCTGCATAGATCTTGGAGGAGGTGAACCCCACACAGCCCAGCACAGTGCCCAATTGCCATTGGTGGAGTGCCCCAGGGAGAAGTATGGATCCAGAAGAGTCTCACCCAAAGACCCTTCACCACTGAGGGAAGCCCCAGTGAGCCAAGGAAGGGCAGAAACACTGACAATCACTTTTTCATCACCCTAGGTACCTCAGTTCAGAGGAACCCAGGGACCTGGCCCACTCATTTATACCATAGGACAATCAGTTAGCATGGGATGTTCCTTGAATTTAATCAGCTTGTCTGGAGGAACCTTGGAAAATCATAAAATGAAGCAACGAAATGCAATCTCAGATCCCCAGTCCACCCAGAGCAAGCCCAGGAGACATCAACATGGAATAAATTGAAAATTGCACAAATGAAATTTCTGAAATGATAGCAACTGAAGTACAGAAACAGCCCCATGGAGCTATAAAGGAAATCAGATCACAAGTAATATCACAGGGAAGAAAAGAAAGAAAAAAAACAACCATTATGAAAGAATTTTTCAGCATATCTAAATAAAACATAGACTAAAAACATACAGGAACATAGGAAAATGATATAAACCTCAAATAAACAATAAAAGAAAGAATTAGAATGCATGAAACAGATTCAAAGAGATATTCAGGAAATTAAAAATTCCATTTAAAGCTGGAAAAACCTCTTAAATGAAACTGAAGATTGACTCTCAGATCTTGAAGACAGGATGGAAACTAGAGATCATGAAAGAGCTCTTAAAAATAACAAGGAGCAAGGAAACAGCAATTCAACAACTGCAAGATGATGGAAAGAAAAACAATATAATACAGATAGGTGTAAATGAAAAAGCAGAAATCAACACAAATAGCATAGAGTATTTGCAGAAGCAATAGCACAAAATTTCCCAAGCATGGGAAAAGAATCTGACATACAGGTAAGCGAGGCATATAAAACTCCAATTAGCCATAGACAAAATAAATCTACACACAGTCATACACTAAAGAGCCCAGAAATTTTCCATAACAACAGCACATTAAAGGCTGTCTGAGAAAAGAGACAGATCACCTGTGAAGGAAAGTCTATCAGAAACATGACAGACTCTGCAACACAAACCCTCAAGTCAAGAAGAGTTTGGAGTGAAATATTTCAAGTCCTGAAAGAAAACAACTTCCAACCCAGATTGATGTACCCTGCAAAATTATCTTTCAAAATTGATTGAGAAATAATGCATTTCCATGGCAAACAACAACAGAAGAAATTCATGACAACAAAACCAATCCTACAACTGTACTGAAAGATACAATCAAAATACCATTAGCATACCTCACAAATCTAGAAAAAAAAAACATTTATGAAATTTTTCTGGAACCAGAAGAGACATGGAATAGCAAATGTAATCCTGGGCAACAGAGCAAGGCAAGAGGCATCAAAAGTCCTGACTTGAAATTAGACTACAAAACTACCGTGATAAAATCAGCATGATACTGGCAAAAAACCAAAAAACAGATCTGAGAATAAATGGAAAAGGATAGAAGATACAGACACAACTACAAACACACTCACTTAATCTTTGAAAAAGGGGCCAAATATGTTCACTGAAGGAAGGATATCCCCTTTAATAAGTGGTACTGGAAAAACTGACTTTCCATATGCCAAAGTCTTATCACCATGCACTAAACTAAAGTCAAAATGGATCAAAGATCTAAATATTAAGACAGAAACACTAAATTTACTGGAAGACAAAATAGGTAGAAATCTTGAAGACATGGGGGTAGGCAGAGAGTTCATGAACAAAAACCAAACTGCACAGAAAGTACTTTAAAGAATCAACAAATGAAATCTCACCTTATTAAAAAACTTTGCACATCCAAAGAAATCACCAACAGAGTGAAAAGGAAACACATGGATTGGGAAAATATTTTTGCTAATGGTCTCTCAGACAAGGGAATTTATCTAGAACATAAAAAGAACTGAAAAAAAATGGACCCTCCATATTCAAAGATCCAATCCAAAAATGCGCATCTGAGATGAATACACAATTCTCAGACAAAGAAATACAAATGGCAAATAAATAAATGAAAAAATGTTCAATATCATTGGTCATTTGAAAAATGCACATTAAAACAGCTCTGATACCATCTCACTTCAGAATGAATGGCTAACATCCAAGAAATCAACCAATAACAAATGCTAGAGGGGCTGTGGGGAAATAGGAACCCTTCTCTATTGCTAGTGAATGTGCAGACTGGTACAACCACTGTGGAAAGCAGTGTGGAGATTCTTCAAAAAACTAGGATTAGAAATTCCATTCAACCCGGCTGTTCCCCTTCTGCACAATTTGTAGTAACTAGACCTTGGAGGCAACCCAAATGCCCATTAGTTGAAGAATGGATAAAAAAGATGTGATATTTTTATACAATGTATTACTACTCAGCTATAAAGAAGGATAAACTAGAGCTTTTATAGGTAAGTTGATGCAACTAGAAATCATATTTGTAAGTGAAATAAATCAGTCTTGCAGTGTAAACACCATGTTGTCTCACTAGGGTAAGAAACTGGAAAAGTAACTAAGAGCCAAAAGTTACAGTAGATATAGTGAAAGGGAAAGAAATTGCTCAAAGGGAAATCATATTGTTTGATTAGTTTTGCATACCTGTATCTGGTAACCTGAGTAACTATTTTGAAGACAACAATATGCAATATAACAACCACAGTTAAATATCTATCATCTTGTTTTGAAATCCTGTATCACAATTGTTTTGTTGTTGTCATTTTGCTTTTGTTGCTGTTGTTTCTTTGTTTCTTGATTTTTTATTTTTCTGTGTTTTTTCTTTAAAATAAAAAGACTTGCCACTAGATTCTGTTATCTAATGCATCAATATAAAATATTAATATAGTCATGTGTTGTTATACATTATTGTAGTAAACAGTTTTCCTTGCCCAAGATGTTTGCATCATAACCAAAGAAATTTCAATATGTTTTTTACTTGGAAAAAGGTTTTTGAAGATGCAAATTAATGATCTTGAAATGAGACAGTATTGTGATTTTCCAGGTGGATCTTTAAAAGAGGGAAATAGGAAGCCAGAGTCACAGAGATGCTGACAGTGATGTCATTCCTGGTTCTGAAGACAGAATGGGGAGCTGTGAGCCAAGGAATGCAGGTAGATTTAGATATTTGGAAAGGTACAGAAACAGATTCTCCAATGCATTTTCAGAAAGATCACAACCCTGCTGACCTATTTTGACTTCTAACCTCCAATAGTGTATATAATAAATTTGCATTATTTTAAACCATCACGTTTTCAGTAACTTGAAGCACAATAGGAAACTAAAACAAGTATGCCTCAATATAGTGTTTATTTTATAATTGCATATGTTTTACTTTTTGGATTTAAAAATAGTTCTTTGAGAAGGGCTTGCAAGCTTCATCAAATTGAAAGGGTGACTCATGACACACGCAGAGAAGTGATAGACTTGTTCCTAAGGCAGTGAAGAATGGTATGGAATTCAGGATAGGTTGCAAACCTGGCATGAAGTGGGTAAAGCAACAACAGACAGAGTGGTTCTCCAAGAAAATGAATTTATTTAAAAATAAACAAGAGATTATAATACAGTATAGATACACAATGAATCATAAGCACATTTTAAAAAGGCAAGGGTTTTTAAAGGTAAGGTGTGGAAGATCACACGAACTATTTTCAAACAATTATCCAGAAAAATGGAATTTGAATGGAAAGAACAAAGAAGGTTTCTAAAACAATTCAGCTGGAAGGAATTCTGAGGGTCACCCAAATGAGCATTCTTCTCTGATGAAAGTCTAGAGGATTTGGGTGATTTTCCTGAGCTCAGCCAGAATGTGAGTGGTGAAGCTGAGATGATAGCCACATGACTTAGTGCTCTTCACAGTGTGTCACACTCCCCAGAATGGCAGTACTGCTTAGTCTAACAGAGGGTAATGTAAGCCAGTCTGCTGCAAACTCCAGCTCAACAACTTTCTCACTATGTTAATTTGGAAAAATTTCTTAACATGGCCATGCCTGCCTTTCCTTTATTTTTAATAAATTGGACAAGCTATTTAATCTTTCTTGTGGTCTGTACTCTTTTATAAAATTGGAGCAATACTAATGCCTCCCAACAGTGTTTTGATATTCAAAAAGCTTTTTATGTGGAAAAACACTTAATTCATCATATATAAAACACTCAACAAATATTCATTTTATTATTAATATTGCCTTTCCAAGATTTTCAACTCCAGGAATTAGATTATATCTTTCAAAAGCCTGGAATTGTTTAAGGAAAATTTGCTTTAAAAAAATTAGTAAAACATTTTTGAGCTATGGAAAAGATCAACAAAAGATGCAAAAATTTAGGAATAATTCACCTTTCCTGGAGGACAGAGCATCCCTAAAGGGACTCTGCCATTCTGCCAGGGAACTGGGGAGTCTAGCTTTTGTCCTCATGAGTATCATAAGCATACCATGCTGGATCCTTGAAAGACACGAGTAGATTACACCATAACACTGATTCAAGCTTGAAGGGCTAAGGGCCAGACTCAAGGTCCCTGATCACTTGGTCAGCACCCAGCATCCAGCAGGCACCATGGGGAAGCCATGAGATGGTATGTCAGCTTACTTAAGGGTGAAGGAGGAGGTGGGAGGCTGGGGGAACATCAGTATAGTCCAGGAGTATTCAACAACCTCATGGATCCAGGTTGCTTTTTTCCCACTTAGGCTCTAGCATGGCTTCTTAGGAAAAAAAGAGCAAGAAGCTAAGTGAACATCAACATGTCTATATATCAGAGGTCACCTGGTGCTTGATTCCAACTTCCCAACTCCAAAATTTGATGTTACTTGGTAGAACATATAACAACTATTTCAGGACATACTGTAAAAGTTGTGTGGGTCATCTTAACATTGTGCTTCTCAAAGTCATTGTCCTAGTCATTTTCTCACTGCTAAAATACAATACCCAATACCTACAACTTAAGGAGAAGAGGTTTATTTGGATTCATGTTTGATCTGCAGGCAACCAGCTCCATGACCGAAATACTGTGACAGAGGAGCACTGCAGAAGCAAACTGCTCATATCATGGAAGCCAGGAAGCACAAAGAAAAGGAAGGACCTGGGAAGGGAAATTCACCTTTACAGGTGACACCCCTAAAGACTGGCCCCTAACCAATCACCACCTCCTAAGAGCAAGCCAGTTAGGAACTCATCATTAGCTTAAGCTATTGATGAGTATAGTGCCCCGTGATTGAATCATCTTTCAAACACATGAGGTGTTTGTGGGACAGCCAGGTCTAAATCATAACATTCTGCCCTGGTCCCCAAAAGACTGACAGCCATCACTTTATGCAAAATGCATTTAGTCCATGTCTAAGAGTTGCACAACATTTAATGGCTCCAGCATTGCTGAAAGATTTAATTCCAAATTCTCACCTGAAACTCAAGGTAAACTCTTGACAGTGAAACCCTGTAAAAATGTCAATTTAAAATGGCACAAGGTAAATATTTCCATTCCAAAAGGGGGAAACAGCGAGTAGAAAGGAATAGGACCAAAGCAAGGCTGAAAATCAACAGGACAGATGTTAAATCCTATGAATCCATGTTTAACACCAAGGACAGGTTGGGGTGAGGTGTAAGGTTTAATGGGCTTAGGCAGCCCAGGCCCCTACACCATTACCTCTTGAAGGCTTCATAGCCTCTTTTTCAGCATTGCTCACTCTCTACAGTTTTTTCAGATGTTCTGTGTTCCTGGCTTCTTCAACTTCTTGAGGGTTCCACTACCCTTTTACTCTCACAGTTTCATGTACTGCCTTCTCAGGTGCTACTTTCCTGGCCTGCTAGACCATCCTTTGAAATCTGAGAAGTTTCCCTGACTCCCACAACTCTTGCATTCTGCATACCTGTAAGACTAACATCATGTGGATAATGCCAAAATCTGTCCACTAGAATAATAGCCAGACCTCCTTGAATCATGACCACAGAGGCTTTTAAATGTCTATTATAGCTAAACACCATCAAATAGATACCAGACAACCCATTTCATAGGCCAGTCTTTTCAAGAAAGGTGCCCTAGTGTTCTTATCAAAGCAAAGTTTTCAGATTTTGTACCACTGAGTCTGTGAAAGGTAGGATCTTGCTTATTCCTGAGATGTCTGTGAGGCATATTTCCCATTGTCCTGATGGAAACTACTTGGTTTCTTTTCAATACTATTATTTTCAGCAACAATGCCCTCTGAGACCCTAACATTGCAAGCACTTCTTTTCTGATGAAACATTACACATTTCATATTCACCTTATTGTTTTTTGCTCCTTGCTAAAGCAGTGATTAGTGTTCATGCCATAGCCTGACTATTGAGCTGTCTTGAAAATTCCTCTATCAGAAAAATTGGTTCACTGACCTTAAACTCAGTCTCCCACAAGGTCTCAGGACATAGGCAAAACGTACAAATTTTCTGCCAGAGCATAACACACACGGTCTTAAATCCAGCTGCCAATGAAATCCTTTTCCCTATCTGAACCTTCCTGAGTTTGGCCTTTGCCATCCACATTTCTAACAGCGTTCTGGTCTTCTGAGGTCTGACCAGAATCCCATCAAGCTCAGCTTACAGCACTCTAGGGCTTTTCTACACAGCATCTCTAATCCTTTCCACTTTCACTGTAATTCAGTTCTAAAGGCTTCTAAACCATCTGGTCAGGTATACTCATGGCAATAATCTCTTTGCTACCAAAATCTGTCTTAGTCCTTTTCTCATTACTGGGACACAAAACCTGATACCCACAAATTTAAAGAGAAGAAATTTATGTTGGCTCACTTTTTTAGCCCATGGTCATCTTGCTAGTAGGCAGGCAGAAATGAACTGGTGGACATCTGAATATCGCAAGGCATCCAGGGAGCAGAGAGAGACTGGGAGAATCTGGGGAGGGGATAAACTCTTTTACTCATGACCCCAGTTAATGATCTCTAATCAAGGCCTGCCTCCTAATCTGAGTGTCCATGAGAGGACAAAACCACTGGTAAGTATAGTTCCCTCATCATTCAATCACTTTCAGGCACATGAGTCTTTTGAGGGATACTCCATAACAGTCATTTTTTTATACTCTTTCAGTAATTGCCTTAAAATGGATTTTTCAGGTTTTCCAGTTTTGGGATGACTTAGAAGAGTTAGAACGTAAGTGTTAGAACATACAGTTCAATGGACAAAACACAAAACTCAGTGGGTTATTCTAAATTGACATAAAAGGTTTCACTTTTGTATGCCTGCAGTTATTGGAGTAAACCACCCCAGTAGAATGGGTAGAAGTCATGGGCAAGCCAGGTTTTGTTTCCCTGGGCTATGCCTGGTTGAACCCATCTGTCAACCATACTGCCACCCATGAAATTCAAAAACTATTGACCAAAATCATCAAAGCACATTGACCAATCCCTCCTCCTCAGTAAAATCTGTTGAAACAATCAGTCAATGTCCTCTATAAGCAAATAAAGGCATTATCTGTTACTCTTGTAGTAAAGAGGATCAGTCTGACCAAATGGTAGAGACTAAATAATCAGCCTGGGGGTCCAGGCAGGAAATAGTGTTTGAATCTATTTCCATCTCAGCCACAGCTAGGGCCAAATAAAGCCAACCAGAGCCAGGCATACCACACATGTCCACCTTATCCCTCCTCTGTGGGCACCAGCTGGCTTCCAGGCAGTGAAGATAACTTCATGGTCAGGTTATCTCATTTTCCAAGTTTAGATGATGAATTTATTTCAGGTTGGCAAGTGAAGCAATTAAGTTTCTTAGAGGCAATGTCACAGAGTGTTAAATGAAAGATTTGACACAGCTGAGTAAGAGACACATGTTACAAATTATGTCAGAGTCCCACATACACACAGTCATGTTCGTTGTTGACCTCCCTATATCTAACTCATTCTTCACCTCATTTCTCTGTGAAGAGCTGCCAAGAAGGGTGCACTGGAGGCCTAGACAGAAAATAATGACACTTATATGCTGGCTACCCAGGAAATTGAAAATCTGCTGTGCTCTAGGACATAAAAACTTACTTAATGTCTTATACTGTCTATATCTTAAACGCAATGGTGAAAGATGCTACCAGTAGAAAATTAATAAGGCTAAATATGCAGAAATTAAATCGACAAGCATGAAACGTAGAAGGAAAGCTAGGCATTCAGTAGTCAGGCATTCAGATCTGATCATCGCATCCCTGTTGGACCTGTTTTATGTTTATGTATTGTTCCAAACCCTAAAATCAGGGAGCAGGGATTTTTCCATCATGTCTAACAGTGACTTTCACTGCTCCTGGCTTAGCAATGTAACTCAGACCCTCTGTCTTCATCACCCCACTTACTGTTTGTGTTCTGGGGTTGTACTCTACTTCCAATTCAGTAACAGTATCAAGTTTCATTTACTGAGTGCTGATGCAAAGGTAATTCATTTATGATCTATCTCATTTAATCAACTGTATGTCTCTGGTTTCAAGCATAGAGGGTCATGAAATCAAGTCCCTAACTACCCTATGACTGGTGTACTGTCTTACCTGAAGGATATTGCTATGGGTTACATCTGGAATGTCCCCTAAAAGTCTTGTGTGTTCAGAGGTGGGACTTTCAGAACGTCATTGGATCACGGAGGACATATTTCACAGAAAAATGTGCTGTGAAGATGAGGAGGTAGGGCTTGTTTGAGAAAGGTGTGTCACTGGGTACTTGCCTTTAGAATGTATATCACCCTCCTTGGCTCCTCATTTCTTTTTCCTGGCTGCCATGAGATGAACAGCTTTCTTCTGCCATGCCTTTCCACCATAGTATTTCTGCCTTGAGGTCAGCTGACCATGAACTGAATCCCCTGAAGCATGAGCCAAATTAAACTTCTTTTAAATTATGGGAGAACCCAGGGCCTCTTTCATGGTATGCAAGGACTCTAGACAATACCACTGAGGGTATTGTGTCCCAGCAATGAAGTACAGGTGTGTACTTCAGAACCCCAGGGAACCTTATCAAACCACACATATCAATACTCAGAAAAACTTTTTGAAATAGAATCTAAAGAAATGAAGCTAGGAGCTCCTTATACGATTAGAGAACTGACTCCTGGTTAAGAGCTATTGAGCTGGATTCTGGAGAACATCCTGCTTTGACTAGTTTCATCCATGGGAAGAAACTGATCTCCCTTGGAGCCACTGCAGAGCCCCATCGGGGTACCCCATGTAGTTGGCTTCTTTCCACCTCCTGCCATACATAAACATCAAAATTTAGTCTGCATTGCAAAGCTAAAACCAAAATGATGTGTGGGTAAGCACTGGTTCAGATAAACCACTTCTTTCTTAGAGTGTGTTTGGGAAATTCCTTTGACAGAGACCAGCTAAATCACAAAGAGAAGTTTTAAATATGCCACACCCATCACACAAAGGTCTTCAAACTAAAAATGCTAATAGAAACCAAAAATAAGACTGCTCTGCCCCCAGATTTCATGGTAATAAGGAAACATCCTGTGAATCAGATGATGGAAAGGGCAAGGGGCGGGGAAGGGCAAAGCAAAAGCAAGTGCAGAATCCATTACCTGGTAGCACCACTCAACCCACCAGTCTGTTTAACTGAGTATTAAATGCAAAAGAAACTAAAAATAATCATAGCCAGGCTATTGTGCTGGCATGAATATATAGGAGACAAGGTAGTAGATTTGACCCCATACACTAAGAAAAGATGAAGCATTTTTCTAAACGTGGAAGCCACCAACTGAACCAAGTGTTAAGAGGCAGCAGAGAAAGGGTTCAACATCTATTCTTGTACAAGGAGGAAACAGCAGAGCATAGTATTATCAGAGCCTATGTGCTGGACATGATGGCACATGCCTGTAATCCTAGTACTCAGGATGCTGAGACAGAGAATCACTGCAAGTTTGAGGCCAGCTTGGGCTGCATAGTGAGGTCAAGGCCAACTTGAAATACATATCAAGACACTGCCTCAAAACAAACAGAGAAACAAACAAAAAGCCAGCTGAATCAAAACTTCGGTTCCTCCACTTCCTACCTATGTGAAGGTAAAGGCAGAGCTTCTTCATTTGGTAGTGAGAACACTAATGAGAAACCATATCACAAGGGAAATAGTGTACTATAGCAACCAGACCACCTTGTTTCGTAAGAGACTTTAATTAAAATCATGTGATTAAAATGTTTATCTCAGTGCTTAGCTCTAGGTTAGAATTTGACAGATGGTTGATAATCACTACTATAAAATACGTAGCCTGTCTGCATTTTCACTTCTAGCTCCTTGATAGATGCTAGGCAGAGGCTTTGCAATGCAGAGCCACATTTTCTCTACAAACAAAAAACCTCTGGCAAAAAGTCTACTGAATTTATTTTACTACAGACTTAAGCGATGTAGGGCAGTATCCAAGAAGAAAGATATCATTGTTCTAATGTGAAAATTGCATTTTTGGAGTCCTATAGTCAGAACCATTCCTGCCTTGATGTTCCTGTGAACAATAAGATGTGAACTCCAGTGAACCAACAGAAAAATAATAATAAAAATAACAACAATAGCAATTATAATAGCACATCAAAAATGGCCCAGAAATGAGAGAACAGAAGAAATATACAGAACATATGTCCAGTAAAATATTACTCTTCATGAGTAATATTTCTCACTGGGTGGAGGTGGAATCACCATTTAAATTTAGTTTTCTTATTTGTTTCTTGTAATACCAGAGATTGAACCCAGGGCCTGTGCACTGAGATACAACATCAACTCTTTTTTTTTTTTTTCAAATAAGGTCTTGCTAAATTGGTCAGGCTAGACTCAAATTTGGACTACTCCTGCTTTCGCATCCCAGAGTGTTAGGATTGTAGGCATGTACTCTTGACCCTCAATGTTGTTTTCACTTGCATTTCCCTGATCACTAAAAATGTTGAGCATTTTTTCATACTTTTTCATGAAATTATTGGCAATTTTTACTTTATCATTTGAGAAGTGTCCAACAACTATTGGTGAGAATGAACAGAAAAAGAAATCCTTATACACTGTTGGATAATACAACATTATCCAACCATTGCAATAATCAGTAATCAAAAAGCTACTAGCAGACCAAGGTTAGAGAGAACAATGGCTGCAGCAACAAACAAGCCCAGTCTTGGAACCAGTGCCATGTGTGGTCTGTGGTCAGACTGGGAACAGCCAGACCGCAGTGCCTCCTGGCACATGGGCTGGCAAACAAGAAGTACCAGTATCCCCTTCCTGCACCCCTCCCATAAACTACTGGCTTATCTGGAGAAACACAGGCTATGATGATAGCTATTGAGGTGAAATGCAATTGGATGTCTGTGGTGCTTTGGTGTTTCACTAACATTGCAGATCTAGGGCCAGTGGTCTGATCACAGGCTCAGAGGATATCACTAAGCAATATGTTGTCCAGGGGGATCTCCTTCTGAGGGTTGCAGCTATTGTTGATTCCCTATGATCTTGTTTTGTGGTCCTATACTGTTTCCATTGTTTTGTTGGGTTGGATTTTATTCTCTTTTGTTTTGTTTGATTATGTTAAATCCCATGGCAGGAGAAGCTATTTTAAGGATAGCAAGATATATTATGGTAGTAATTTTGGATTTACTATTGGCTTATTTTGAAGTCCTTTATCACATTCATTGTTTTATTTTTATTGTTTCAATTCTATTCTGTTCTATTTGATTTGTACTATGCCCGAAGTTACCTGCAGCTATTTTGAAGACATCAAAAGGCATTATGGTAACTACTGTTGGTTTCATAATGTTTTGACATCCTGTATCTCTTACACTGGTTTGTTTTGGTTGGTTTTATTCTGTTATATACTCTTTAAAATAAAAAATTTTAAAAAAACTACTAGCAATGCAAAGATTGGATATGTAAAGGAATCAAAAGCAGCATGCAATAGAGATACCTGAATTCCCATATCTATAGTAGCATTATTCACAATAGTAAAAGTAAATCAGTCTAAATGCCCATTAATAGATGATGGAGAAAATATGGTAAATATACACTTTTCATCAATAAAGAAGAGCAAAATTATGGAATTTGCATGAAAATAGATGTAACTGTAGATTAACATGTTAAGTGAAAAAGGAAATCTTAGAAAGATAAGTATCACATATTTTCTATTATGTGTGAAACATACGGGGGAAAACAAAATGAAAATAGAAGAGAAAATACTAGGCTAGAGAAAGGCAATAAGGGAGGGAAAGTGAAGAGAGTATTTGGGTGAATATGATGAAAGAATGTTGAATGCATATGTGAAAATGTCACAGTGAAATTCATTATTTTGAATGGTAATTAATATATGATAGCTAAAAACAAACATACATATGTATACTGGAAGAGAGATTAATTCTTGGAATAGAAAATTTAAGAAGAATCAAAAAAACGTAGAGCACTTCCCCTACCCCAGAGAACTCAGCAGCCATCGGACCTCTGTTGGCAGCACTCCCCCCACCTTGGAGACCGCTGCAGCTGTGGAACCTTCACCAGAAGCACTTCTCCACCCCAGAGATCTCTGCAGCTAGTGGGTGGACCTCCACTGGTAGCACTTCCCCCACCCTGTAGACTCTGCAGCTGGTGTACCCTTGTCAGCAGCAGCTCCCCCTCTACCCCAGTGACCACAGCAGGCCAGGGACCATCGATATTCCATCCACCACCTGTGGAACTCTGGTAGGCTGGTGCCTCAGCAACCCTTCACCCACACAGAGGACCTCAGCAGGCCTGTGACTGTACAGTGAGTTTCCTCCTCAAGTAGAGGACCTCAGTGGTCAAGGAGCAGCAGCAAGTCCTCCCCTTCATCTGTAGGATTTTGGAAGCCTGGCAAGAGTGTGGGTGAGTCCTTCTTTCATAAAGAGAACACTATGGTGGGGGGGGTTCAGGACAGAGCTGACATGGCCTCCTCCAACCTGGAGAAATGTGAAAGGGCCTAGGAGGCCCCCAGTAACATAGTAGGGTCCCAACTGAGGAACACAAAATAGCCAGGTAAATCTGGCAGCCTGGAACAGCCTAAAGTTGCAGTAACAATAGGAGCTAAGGGCTGACTTACATCAATACTCCTAGGCTAGTCAGCCTAGGGAGAATATAAGACTCACCCAACAGGACCTGCAGGAGAAATGCAGGTGGCTGGCCCCTCCCCTTCATTGAGTGACTCAGCAATTGGACAAATATCACCCACACAGTGGGACCCTAAGACACACACAACAGTCACTAGAGAATAGTGAGATTGAAACACCAAAATATTAACTCAAGAGGTGAAAATGACAAGATGAAAAAGCAAAATGCAATCTCAAACATCCAGTCCATCAGGCACAAGTACAGGGGACA